>BQNB010051944.1:4907-40725 GCA_026074375.1 Tanacetum coccineum
AACCTTGAGTAATACGATTCAAGTGATTCACCATCCCGTGATGTGAATTTTCCAAACTCCTAATACAAGTTGGTTTCAAGATCTTGAATATTGATTGATTCACCTTGTTTCAACCTTTGAATGGCTTTCCACATTTCACATGCATTAGGACAAGCATCAACTGTGGAGTAAATATCGTTATCTATCCCTGTGAGAATGATTTGAATGGCTTCAGCTTCAGCATTCAGTTGATCACGTATGTCTTATGAAACATTCTTATAGTTCTCCATATATCCTTCTGTAGTTGTTTCAGAACTACCTTCAGCAACTAGAACTGTCTTCTCAGTCCATTTAAACTTGTATGGTGGATTTTGGAGACAATAGTGGATGAGTTCATTGTTAGGTTTAGTGTTGATGTATCTCTTGATTATGGATTTCCACTGAACGTAATTACCCGGTGCTAACATTGGTGGATGATATTTGCCCCCCGCTTCCATGATAGCATTATGAAGAGCATTGGATGTTTGAGTTTGCATATTGGTATTTGACATTTTGATGAAGTTGTGAATGGATATCAGATCTTAAGTAGGTAAAGTGATTGTTGTTGTAGATTGAAATCAATTAACGTTAACGGGATTTTACAAGTCTTTGATTTAAACTTAGAAAAGAAATGGAGTCTTTCGTGGGATTTTACAAAATCAAGAAGAAACCATGAAACAATAATTAATTATGGTTGAAATCGTTGTTGTTGTTGAAGAACTTGAACTTTTGTAACGATTGATGAACGAAAATGAAGAATGGTGCACAAAATTTCACCTTAAAATGATTAACGGTTGATTAAAACTCAATTAAGGACAAACGGTACAATCACGATTCACTTAGGAGGAGGAACGGTTGTTTATGAGAACTAAGGACTAACGGTGTAATGTAGTTTCAATAATGAGGGTTAATAAGCCAACAAAGGATGAATGAAGAAGTAGTCTTTAAGTCCAGGGACTGAAGTTGCAATTTTTGAATTTTAATCAATAAAAACAACTTTTCCCTCCAAAGAGTATCATCTTCAACATATTAAATAAACGAAAATGATGACAATTTAATTTAGCTTCTCGCGGACTCGTACGGTTATTGTCGGTAACAAATGAATACACCACGATGATCGAAAAAGGATAATGATCGTAATGGTTGTAGTTAGAAGACCCGTTATTGACCGAAGCTCGAATACCAAAAAACTCAAAACACGTTGAAACGAGTTAGAACCATATATAATTCGCCCAAATGAATAATTTGTCTTTCACTCACGTACACTTTGCCTACATACACACACGTATAACTCGTCCTCATTTTTTCTTTAACGTATAACTCGCCTATGATGTGGTATAATTAGCCTACTGTAGAACGTATACTTCGCCTTACTTTCCAATGGTATACTTCGCCTACTTTGTTGTATAACTCGCCAGAGTCACATGTACGTATACTTCGCCTGTTATGTGGTATTTTTCGCCTGACATACAAACAAAAAATGTATTGTTACCTTTTCTGGACCACAACGAGTAACAACAAAAACTTGTCCTTGTTACTAAAATATTAGATCTTGGTCTTTTGCTTTGGCTTCCTTCAATCTTTGGACCACGAACAAGATTAAACCCAGAAATTTAAATGCTCGAAATAAGCTCAAAAACCAGAAAAATAAGCAACTAAATAAGCTGTTTATAAGCTTTTAAACCACGAAGATGAAGAACCAAGATAACCACATAAATAAGCCAACATCAAGAAGTTCGTATATGAAATTCATACAATGAGCTTAAACGCAATCAGTAGCCCAATATAGGAAGCCCAAATAAAACGTAATCATATGGTTAATAATAAATACTTGTTACATTTTTACCATTTGAAAACTGTAAGTTGGATCTTTGAGGACACGTAAAGAATAACCAAAAAATATATTGAGTTTAAACCAAAAAGAAGCTTTGAAATAAGCTAAAGAAAACCACAAATAAACACTTATCTACCCCTTGACGATTGACACCATGTGTTATCCCAATAACTAATCCATATCACAACACAATAAGCAAACCCAATAAGCTGTATAAGCCGAAATAATAAGAATAAAGAGAGAAAGGAAACTTGAAGAATATTAGATTTAGAGAGAGAATGGTGAGTTACAAAATGAGAGCAAAATGCAACCAACACCCTCTCCATGTGTGGAGAGGGTTTCTTTTATACCCTTAGCCATTTACTTGGCACATGGGCTTACTTAGTGGGCCGGGCTTGGTTTAACTTGGGCTTTGAGCCCGGTACATGGACAATATTAGTTTAAATTCCAAGCCCGTTAATACCCGACTAGCCTATTACATTACAAGACCTAATTGACTTAATAAGACCGATGACATTCTTGTTTGACTTAATAAAATTAAGGCTAACAATCTCCCCCAATGTTGAGGTCTTCTTTGATCTCCCCAACGTTGATGATATGACGTTTGAGCTTCGCCTTCTTTTGGTCTTGTCTTGTTTGTAATGGCTTTGTTCATTCATGCCTCGTGATCTTGATCTTGAGCCTTTATCTTTTGACTTTGAGTTCTTGAGATCTTTATCTTGCATCATCTCCTTGACTTGAATCATCTTGATTTGACGTTCTCGATCATCTTGTGCTCTTGACCAACATGCTCATACTTGTTACATTCTTGTTTGACATATATGATCATAAGTCTAACAATCTTCCCAAAATACGATTCTTTATTTGACTTTGAGGCTCTTTGATGGTGGGGAAGTTTAGAATCAACGGTCTTGATGTTGAACGATTGACTTTGAAAGCTTGAGTATGAGCATGTGGTTTATGAATCCGACTTCACTGGAATGAGGCTGCAACACCGTCGTCTAAACCTGAAATAAGACAGTTAGCAATAAAAGATGAATATGGCTTTGTCATTCATCTTGAGTTTGGTTGCATTAACCTCCGGTTTCCCGTTTTATGAGTATAAAGTACTATACCTGTGATCAGGTAATTCAAAGAAACTCCTTGACGATGGTTTCCATCTTTGCGAGTTACTCATTACCGAATTCTCAAAAGCAGATAACCACGGTAAAGAGTGAATCAGATAGTGTACTATCTTTCTGATTGAGTCGTCAATTCATTTACTTGACCAAAATCGATGTCCAGTAGCATAAGCATCGATTCAAAGAAAAAACTGCAATTCCACCAACCAAGAGCTGTTTGATGTTGGCTCAAGCAGGATTTCCATACTTCACGGTGAATACTTAATAGCACTTCACTCGCATATTCCTGGCAAGATCACAAGAGATAATGCGTAAGGACTCTTGTACAACTTGTGAACTTTATGGTGTTCAAACATGTGTATATTGACATTGTGTCCTAATGAGATTAATAATTTGATCTCTTAATCTGCTCTAGACTCGATTTGTTGCACTTTGGTTTTAGTAATCAAGCTGGACAGGACTGGCCACCCTATTCAAATCAACAATCTCGGAGTGAGATGTCAATAGATACACCCTGTGTATCTCTGTGACAAATGAGACAAGTTTCTTTTTGAAATGAAACCCAAATGGCTAGGAAGGGTTGTGCATTGCATCACTGGGTCCATGATGTCACCTCTACAATATCAACAATCATCATTGGATTTGATAGATTATGTATTGACCCAGTATCTGCCTCAGTTGTGTGGAGGGCAGCTTTGTTTTCACTCTTTTATCCATACATTTCTTTTTATTCTTCAACCCCTTCAATGCTTACCAAGATGTCAATTACTACACCTTTTTAGAGATTGTTCGCAATCTAGCTCAAACTTCGTTGGTTGGCATTTTCCCTTATACTCATTCTTCTCCAATCCATACCTAAAGGACTGCTATTCAAACTATGGACTTGTCCTTGGTTAGAATCCCATCCGTTTCTGGTTGGATCGTAAAGACTTATTCCTAACTTACCACCTTATGAATTCAGATCGTCGTGAAAATTAATAGTTTGTTGGTATAGATATCGTACTAATAAAACATTTTCTGACATTGTTATTTTCAAATACTCCCCCTACACATGTGCTCCGAGATTCGAAATTGTTTAGCACATGAAGGAAATAGTTGCACTTAGAGTATTAAAGATCACATTCTTTTATATCATATTTTAATAACATTTTCTCCCCTTATTTTAAATAATAAAACACTTAGTATTTGAAATACCAATTGATTAAAATTTGACATGAAAAATTCCATGGAGAGAAAAAATATACCACGATATAGCATGAATTCAGTTTCTGATAGCTCCCCTTCAACAGTATATGTGGGATACCAATATTTATTCAAACTTGACATTTGAATGAAAAATTGATATGACACCACAAAATGTTAAAGACGGAGTGTGATGCCTTAGTGAACAATGTAAATGATTAATTGACATTATAGGTTTCCACATTTTAATTTTACAAAATGTGTTTAGATACATAAAATTAATATTTATGTGATGTACCCAACACATTAAAAGACTTTATTTTTAAAACACCCTCCCCCTCAGAGAAATTTGATTTTCCCCCCCCAAAAAAAACATAAAAAGACATTCTACGTTATTACAATACCTTTGAAAATTAAATTCCGAGGAAGGTAGTGTTGACCATAACAATTTTAACAAATACCACTTTTTATAGAAAAATACCACAAATGTAATGTTTGTAGCTAATTTGACATGAAAGTTATTTTTGAAATTGTGTTCAAAACCGATTTTAAAAACATGATAGAAGACATCTCTTCTATTTAGAGTAAGCCCCCCCGCACTGAAACGAATCTTCCCCTATTACACTTCGTAGTCCGAGTTTATGCACTGAAATGTACAAGTCATGAATAAAATTAAAATGCCATGTTATGAAAGCATTTGAAAAACTCTTGCTCAACATCATTTACACGCCGTGTCGATGTTAAACAACAATTCTAGGATACGTAAATGTTATCGATTCCAAGAGACCTGTCAGAATATTCTATTTGGTATTTTTTGAAATTTTTTCTGATTTATATTTTGATTTATATTCTAGTATTTTAAATTTTTGTTGGTTTTAATAATTTTTGTATTTTCTTTTCATAATATTTAAAAATCAAAATTAAGAAGAAATAAAAAAAATTACAATTGAAGTTTCCATTAGCAGAGATAGTTTTGTTGCTTGAAGTTGAAGTGGTAAGATGAATCAGGTTGTAGTTATAGACGTTAATTTGACATCAGTAGTAGTGAGCAGCAGTGAAGTCCTTTGAAACAACAACCTGAAATTTTTCTCCATTGAAATATTCGTCGAACAAATAAACCGAATAGCAAATCTAGTTCATGTTGACGTTGTTACTGTCTCAGGCTGCTTTATAAACTTCTGTTGACATTGTGTGCGTAGCATAACCCGATTGTACAAAACGTCATTTGACATTTAGGTTCGAGGCTTGATCTGTTGTGACCAAACGCCCATTTTTCAGATCATCATTGTTTGATCCAACTTTGATAATGTGTTTTTGAGATATCAGCTTTTTCACAACCATACTCTGTGATTTTTTCCCTTGTTGACATATTACATAAGGTACCTGCACTTAAACTAAAGACTTTGTTCCTTCAGAATATGAAATGAGTGTAACCTCCTGCACATACGATCTCCATATTTGTATGCATACATGATATTAATGATTCTACATTTAAACCATGTGATGAGTTTCACTGTCAACCTATGCTTGTCAAGATACAAATAACTTACAAGCAATTAGAATCCACTAAGACCAACCGACTTAAGGATTCTACCCGGGTTTTATTTCCACCTAAGATCAATCTATCTAGGAGATGTTTCTCAACAAAACAGCGAAAGTCTATTTGAGAAAACCTATGTCCTTTTAAGATTTGCCTACCTAGTTTTCTGAGTACGTACTCTTTTTGATCTACGGGTTTATTACTATTAGTGGTACTTATGGGATTGAATCTTGCAGAACATGAATTTCACTTCCTTTAGGATTTTGTTATGCACGCATCATGATTTGCATTAAGACACATTTTAGACATTTGGATAACAGCAAAGTTTTTGAATCTGAAAAAGAACTAGAACTTTTAGTGGTGATCTGCATTGCACACCGATTATTGTTATGCAACTACTCTTAGATACATACAAACTCCTAGGTGGTTTGATTGTTGTTCCTAGGTTTGGTTGCTAACATCAGCAGGCTTAGAAATCTAAAGCAGTAGGCACACGTCTACATACTTTTTGAGTTCCCTTCTCTTTCTTGAGTCATTTTCCTAGCTTTCATCTAGAAGTTTTTAAAAACCATTCATTTAACTAAATATTAGCATGTTCTTAAACTTTTTCCTAGATGAGCTAGATGCAATCATATGATCAGGTTTTACAAAGGCGGATTCTCTTCTCTTAGGAAAATAATGTTGAGTGACTGGTTTTGACAAATATGTATTATTTACATCAACTTAGGAAGGCAAACCTTGTTTTGACATTTGAGGCCTTCTGATTTAAACGCATTTGGTGTTTCTACAACATGATTGGGTTTCTTGTGATTGTAAAACCGGTTTCCCCAAGACTAATGTTTTATCAAACTTAGTATCTATACTATTTCCTTTTAACTTCCTTAAGTTATTTTTCAATGCAGCAATTGCAAAAACCTTTTCTTGAATCTGAGCTTTTAAATCAGCATTATTAGCAAGCAAAGAAGTTGTCTGTTCTATAGTCTTAGATCTCGTAATTTTAATAGAATCATACAAATCTTTGTAATGCTTTTTCAAAGTCTCATTTTCCTTATGTAATTTAGCCACACTATGTTCTAATTCGATGTTCATTGTTTCAAGTACATCAATTTCCTTTTTAATCTTGGCTTTATTACTTGTTTCATTCAAAATTTGACCATGTTGCCCCGATTTTAAAGCTTGATTTTGATATTTAAGTTCGAGGAGTCAATACAATGTGTTCTATGCTGAAAAATCTTTTGAAATTGGGCAACAATCTTTTTGAGTAAAATATTCTCAGACTCGAGTGATTGTTTTAAGTATTTAATTATCTGGTTATCAGGTGATGAATCAAGCATAGGACTTTTAACTTGACATGTTTTAGGATACTAGTCAACCCTACCTTCAACAATGATTTCAGGTTGCTCAGTATGCTGTTTTCCTATTGCAAAGATATTATATTCAGCAGTCAATTGTACCTCAGCCATTGGCTCTTCGTCATAAATGGGTCTGATATCTGCATCATCAGCATCTGTATCATTTCCTGACCTGTTGCTGTCATCTTGCACTTCTGATTCTATTCTATTGCTTTCCATGACAACCAAACCATTATCCACTGCTTTACCCGTATCAATCTTACTCTCTTGCGTCTGCATATGTCTTTTATTCACCCTTCTTTCATACTGTCTTTGATGACGTGTTCTTTCAGCAACAGACTTCTTAACATTACCCATGTGTTGGAGTAGTGTATCTCTGAAGTGTTTAACCTCGATTCTAGTGTATTCAACAAAGTACTTGTCTGTCATTTGACTGTCATAATCTAAAGTAAACTTTGAATCGATGAACTTCTGGAACTGGTTGTTTACCACCCAAAAGGCTGCCATGGATCCATCTTCTTGAAATTCATCTTTGTCAAGTTGCTTTTGTAGTTGATGTACGTTGAGGAGCATTGTACTTGTGAAAGTATCAACATCTTGACCAAAGAGTGACATGAATGCCCGTTTGAATCCATGTTCGATGCAAGTGCCTTTTAAGTCTTCTTTAGAAAGAACTTGAAGGTGTGAATGAAGAGATCAAAAATATGCCATGCATCTTTCTTTTGCTTTTGACATCTTATATTTGATTGCATGCACATCTTTTGTTTCAGAATTCAAGCTGCATTCCTTTACTGATTTGCTGGATGCAGTCTCTGAATTACTTTCTTCTTTCTCAGAACAAGTGTTATGTATGACAACTAAATCAACTTTCAATGAATCAACATTCAATGCTGGAATTGGATTTGAATGATCTTCTTGTGTTTGCATCAACTTCTTTTGTTTCAACAATTGTGGAGTTCGTTGTTGATGAAGAGTTATCTCAAGCATGTATTTCCCAATGGAATCCATGTTAAAGATCATTGCATCGTATAAGGATTGAGCATCAAATCTTGTATATTTCTGCATACGCGCTTTGAATTCTGAATTGAAAGCATTTTCAAACGTTGTTCTGAGCTTTGTCAAAATAGTCTTGCAATCAGTCTGAGAAATTGTTTCTTTGGTAAGATGTTGTTCTAGTAAATCCAAGTCTTGAGAGAATGTTCTCTTGAAGATAGACATGGTACCAAAGTCTTGTAAAGTTTCTGTGAGAAACTTGAATTGTGACTGAATTGCTCGAAGACTGTTCATGCATCTACTTCTTGAAAGTTGTGTCTTCTCTTGAACTTTAGAAGTTGAACACGAAGAAATTGTGTCATTGTGAAGAACACTTGATGTTTGAGTTGGCAAATTGGTATTGGTATTTGACATTTTGATGTTGTGAATGGATATCGGATCTTAAGTGTTATGAAGTGTTGATTGTATTATGATAATTGTTGGATCGATACAATGATTAGTGATTGTATGTTAAAAGTGATGATTGTTTGTTGGATTAGGTGATATGTTGTTTAATTATGATTTGGTTTGGTTGAAATGAGTTAACGTAATGAAGATAATAAGACTTAGACAAAACTCAGTGAAGAAGCTTAGACAAAACTCAGTGAAGAAGCTTAGACAAATCTCAGTGAAGAAGCTTAGACAAATCTCAGTGAAGAAGCTTAGACAAATCTCAGTGAAGAAGCTTAGACAAATCTCAGTGAAGAAGCTTAGACAAATCTCAGTGAAGAAGCTTAGACAAATCTCAGTGAAGAAGCTTAGACAAATCTCAGTGAAGAAGCTTAGACAAATCTCAGTGAAGAAGCTTAGACAAATCTCAATAGACAAATCTCAATAGACAAAACGCAGTGCTTAGACAAATCTCAATAGACAAATCTCAATAGACAAAACTCAAGAGACAAAACGCAGGAGACAAAACGCAGGAGACAAAACGCAGGAGACAAAACGCAGGAGACAAAACGCAAGAGACAAAACGCAGGAGACAAAACGCAGGAGACAAAACGCAAGAGACAAAACGCAGGAGACAAAACGCAAGAGACAAAACGCAATGAAGAAATTTGCCAGAGAGACAAAACGCAGTGAAGAAAAATACGACTTTTTCCACCTAAAAACACCTAAAATCACCTAATGAACGTTTTGCTTGGGTTTTTCTTTTGGCACAACCTTAATCCGAGAAGGTTATAACAACTATAAAAACACCACTTTACATTACAAACAAGAGAGAAATCAAAGAGTGTCAAGAATTAGACCATAACCTTAAAAAAACCACAAACTTTTTGATTTAATCTAACCAAGAAAACGCACACACAATCTAGCTAATCATCCCATGAGCTCTGGTACCACTTGCTGTCCCAAATGTTTAATCCAAACACAACATAATAAGCAATACCAAATAAGCAAAAATAGAGAGAGAAACAAAAGATAGAAGATTAGATTAGAGAGAGAAGTGGAGGATTACAAATGAGAGCAAATGCAACCAACACCCTCTCCATGTGTGGAGAGGGTCCTATTTATACCCCTAGCCTACTAGTTGGCACATGAGCTTTCTACTAATGGACTGGGCTTGGCTTATCTTGGCTTTAAACCCTAAACTATGGACAATATTAGTTTACAACCAAGCCCGTTAATACCCACAACCAATTACATTACAAGTGTAACATTCTCAATTCAATGGGGGAGGTCATTTTACGACTCCTATTAAATTGTCACTATTTATTTTGGTCCGATACGCGTTTACTTTTAATTTTGCTTTAGAGCTAAATCGCGTAGACTAGAAATAACCATTTAATGTAAACGGTCATCAAATAAACTAAGGGTTACACCAACCAAGTGATATATAATTATTAAGAAGGTAATTATGTACCTTGCGTATTTTATTTTTAGTAGTCACGTAAAAGGGTTACGTTTCGCAATAAAATACATTTGGACATACCCCGGAAATACCTAGACTTACCTAGACTCAAACCAATACCCACTTTGAAACCTTAAACACAAAAATTAAATCAATTTTGTGTATGTGACCCACTAAGGGCCGGTTACACACACAAACACACCTAGAAAATCTCCTAGTGATCCTCACAAGTACTTGTACATCCTAGTTCTCATTAATACTTGTCCTAATTGTCTCCACTAACCCATTACACATTGGATAATAACCAATGAACCCTCCCTTGCCCCTTTAGGTCACGGCAACATGCATGTATTAGTACAAATCCTTAAGATTTCTAGTATCTAACCAAATCTTGTACAAATATACTCTAATTAAGACATGTACTTGAGTAGGTTTAACAAAACAAGGAGTAGTTAACACTAGAAACATCTCAAAAACACCCTCTCCTAAGCATGAATTTTTGGTTCAGTTTGGGTTTGTTTGTGAAACTATGGAGAGTTAACTAGCTCTATTGGCTTTAATATACACTCGACACTTAACACTTAACACTCTTTACAACTCATAATCACTCAAACCATAATCCATATATACTCTCTTCCCTTAGTTCGAGTTTCAAACCGCAAACAAACACCTCCCTTGATCTCATTCGAACCCACAAACATTTCTAGTTGTCATACAAGTTTATAAAGGAGTTTACACGAGCTAGGGTTGGGCATTTACAAAGTATTGAAGCTTGGGATTTGGTTATTGATCGCGTTTTACACACGTGGATTGCCACATTACCTCCGCATAAACCAAACAAGGTCTAGGACCTTAATAAGTCAACATTCAAACTCATGAAACAATCATATATTGTATTCTTTCGTGATGACTAGCTTATAGGTACAAATGTATTGTATGTATGTATAGCGCACTAGCTTTGAAAAACGCATGATAATGAATTAAAAGGCGCATGAATACGTATTATGGAATACCTTAACAACTGGTGTGTGGTAAAACAATAAAGGAAAACGAGTAACGTGTTTAGTAACAAAAAAGGTTTTGAAAACATCCGTTATGAGGAGAACCAATAACATAAAATCTTAAGGAAAAAAACACAACATAATGGCTTGGAAGGTATAACACGACTTCAACAATGGTCCATGGGAAACACAATTATTGTATAGGGGCTAAAAACAAAATATAATTGGCTAAAACAATTTTTTTGAATCCATATATGGATTAGAGAAACAAGGACCTCTCAACGATCCAACATGCACTTCGGGCCCAACCGGCCCAACGACCTATTACTAAAGGCTCTCAACTTATAATTAAGCTCCCATGAGCTTATCGAGGGCTTATATGAAACATGAACCCGTAGGAAAGAATCAAATGTTTAAGAAAAACTTAACGGACCATAAGCTAGGCCCAATAAGGCCGAACAAGCCTAACAGGCCCCCACAGTAAAAAAGGCCCACGAAGTGTAATAACTCTACGATCTTATTAAGTGAAACCTACGAGCTATTGAAACTTATATAGTCCTTAATTATTTCCTTATACCCGTTAAAAACCAAACGAGACCTATGGACCTTGGCACTAAATTTTATTAGTAAATTGGTTGTTGGCCATCGAGCCCAAAAAGCACAAAAATAAGCTCATCCGAGCTTATCAATAAGCCAAACAGCTAAGCAAAACGTAAATAAGCTTAACGAAAAATGGCTTTTTGTACTACCGACAGACTAACTACATATAACCAGTAGTAACCATATGGTACCAACCAGTACTAATGACAATATTATTCTACCAGGAGTAACATATACTACCATTACTAATTACAATATAAAAATACCAGGAGTAACTAATATGCTACCAGTAGTAATGACTATATCTACCAGTAGTAACTATAAAGACCTAAATTTCATTTTTGAAAACTTAAGGACTAATATAAGTAATTAATAAAAACTAAAGGGTTTTACCATGTTAAATGTTTTTTATTTTAAAAACCAAGGTATAAAGTGTAATACTAAGAAGCTTAAGGGTAATATGTGAACAAAAGTGAATTAATAAAACCTTAAAGAATCCCGGGTCCGAATATTAATATATTCGTGAACAATTAAACAGTTTTTTAATTTACGACTAATAAATAAGTATATTTAATAAGAAAGTATTATCCCGTTTTCCCAAGAGCCATCAAACAATTTTCAATACATTAAACACGTACAAACCACCACACAATTGATTAACAGTACCTATAATCTAGCAAATTTAATTAGTAGTTGTATAATTGAGTCTTTATCCTAAACTTGTAGACAAAGACTGCCGTATTTACTTAGGTATTTGACGGTGTGATTCATACTTGGATATCTATTATCATTTCCCAGAGGACTATTCACTCATGAGTTCATAGCCCCATGTTTTACAATTATTTTAAATGATTTTTACATCCTTGGTGGTGAGAACATCCTTTGTTTTTACAAAAAGTAACGCAAGTGTACATTTTATTAATACATGGATTACATGTTTGGCTTGAGTTACCATAACCATTATGTCCATTATCATGAACTGTTAATTGCATAGTCTAGTGATTGGTAATTACATTGTGTGGCGCGAATGTTATGATAGATCTATAAGGGATTTGACAATCCTTCGTGTGACTAGACTATCACCGAGAACGAAACTCATTACCATGTTCGAATTTGTGAATGTTTGCAAGTGTAGCACAACCATTTTCACTAACACACCTTTTGGCAAATATTAATTGCATTCACATATTCGAGCTTCAGTGACACGAGCTTGGAAAACGTTAATGACCTTTTAGATTTTTGCATTTGATGCAAATCATACACCTGAAATCTTGCGGTCCTACTATCGATTTACATAAACCTATGAATTCACCAACTTTCTGTTACGATTTAAACATGTTTCTCAGTGACAATAAGGCATCGAGGTCGATGATAACATTGAAAGTCAATAATTGAAGAGTCAACACTTAAGATTTGGGTCTTATTACATTTTGGGGACAATTGTTTATACGAACAACCGGAATATTTATTTATATTTTGAACAAATTGAAGCCATGGGCTTATGTAACTAACAATAAACAACAAGTATTATGTTAATACCAATGTACCTTTTTCAAAGCAACACATTTCGTAGTCGTTCTCAGATCTTGTGCTATTGTCCAAAAAGTAACGCCACTGAGGATATTCAAAACATTCCGCTGCGTCTCAGATGTAGAGGGTGTTTACAGATAAGGTATCAAAGCCAATGTTATTAGAAACCAGGTCAAAAGTTTTGTCTGGACTATAACCATTTCCAAACACTATTTTCACAAATGGATTTTACGAGGGACATACATGGCATTACTTTGATTACATCTAGCACATATATCCTTTGCATGACATGCATTTGCTTTTAGCATTAGTAGGGTACTGAGTGCTTACATGATTGATATACGTGTATATAAATGATATTACGTATATTACTATAAGATCTTTATTATTAAAGCTTACAAGACATATCATATCAATCCTTCCTATAAGTAATACTTATATAACTTATTTTTGCTTATTGTAGTAATCATAGTCTTCTGCTACATCATGCTGTTACCATACACTTCCGTTTGACATCGAACTCTAACCTGGCAGAGACCTTCTGGGGAATCCGATGATGAGGAGGTAAACCTGAAGGAGCATTCCCATGGGTCATCGTATTAGGATACGACAGACTCCCGATATAGCCAGTAGCCCCACCATCACCGGATTACATACCAGGCCCAGAGGATCCACAGACACCGCCAGTTCCCCAGGACGAGGATAAGCGTGAGCATATGTTCGTACAGGCACAGGATCCTGACTACGTGCCAGAGCCTATAAATACCCCCAGTATAAAAAACCATTGTAGGATGACATGAGATTTCCAGCTGAGGAGCAGCCATTACCTCCTGTTGATTCACCTACTGCTGAGTCACCCGGATATGTTACTGAGTCGGATCCCGAGGAGGATCCAGAGGAGTATGAGGATGATGAGACAGAGGATGGTCCAGTTGACTATCCTATGGATGGGGGAGATGATGGAGATGATGATGACGGCGATTCATCTAGGGATGACGCCAATGATGAGGATGAGGATGATGAGGACGAGGAAGAGGAAGAGGAGGAGCACTTAGCTCTGGCCGACTCTGCTATTGTTGTACCTGTTGATGAGCTATTTTATGTCCACCTAAGGGAACAAAGCCTGCTATACCACCACCCTCCACTGACATTACTATTGGGGCTAGGATTACCGTCCGGCCTCAGGCTTCCATATCCCTTCCACCAGAGGCAGAGGTTGAGAGACTTCTGGCCATGACTACTCCATCACCATCACCACCTATCTCACTATCACCACCCTCTGCAGGAGAGCGCCTTGCTAGGTGCACGGCCCCACCTGCACATTCATCACCACCACCTATACCATCACCATTACTACCATCATCTGGGTGTCCAACCCAAATCCAGACACTCAGGATAGCATCCACTCAGGCCCTTATCGATGCCGTTACTGCCGCATTACCATCACCTCCACTACCACCATCTCTATACATACCACCACCTGTTGACCGTAGGGATGATATCCCCGAGTCTGAGCAGCCGCCTCGCAAGAGGTTGTGTTTATCCACTCTAGGCTCCAGATATGAGATCGGGGAGAGTTCTACTGCCAGACCTATCGCAAGTTGCAAGAAATTAAATGACAAGTAAAGTAAAATGCTTTTAAAAATAAATGACAAGTATTTAAATTGCATTAAAAGTAAATGACGGTATGTAAATTGGCTATTAAATTTTTTGTTTTACCTTTTTAAACCGCACTTAAATTCCAAATCACTAATCACTTAGCAACCATAAGTTAAACTACTCACTACGCATGGCAAATATCAAATAAGCTAACATTTTATAAAATAACTAATTAAATCTACACTAATTAATGAAAAAGTATAGAAAATGTAACCAAATTAAAAAGCCGCAAATAAACGATAACCACCCGATCTTACAAACTTAATAAACAAATAAGTTTATCACTTTTAAGCTATACTTCACTAATTAGCAAATAAAGGTGTCAACTTTATCTACTAATTACTTTCATAAAAACTATAAAGATAAAAACTTTATCTATTTATCAACCTTATAAGACCCTTAAGCTCCGGCCTTAGATGTAGAAGGGTGAAATAAGAAATAAGACATGAAAAGTTAAGACAAAACAAGCTAATAAGATAAAAACTTTTTAGAAAAATAAGCTATTTTGAAAACTAATTTTTGTAAAAATAAAACTAGATTAAATCTATATATAAAAAAAACTACTTTTGAAATAAAAACAAGAATAAGCTAAAAAGCTATCAAGGCTTTTTCGAAGAAATGATGAAGAATATAAGCTTATAAATAAGTCACTTCTCAAATAAGCTACAAATACCCTTCGAAATAAGCCCTAGCTTAATAAGCTATAAGAAAAACTAGTAAAGTTTAGAACTTTATGAGTAAATAAGCTAAATAATAAGCTCTTTAAGATAAAGGTGCTCAAGACTTAATGAATAAGTCGAGTAGGAGACTCATGACACCCTTTTTAGCATTCGAATCAAGCTTAATTAAACAATAAGCATTTTTGAAAAACTAAAGACAAGAAAAGAGAAAAAGATGAGATAAGCAAAAGCTATTTTAGAATTTACTCTAAAGACAATAAGCTAAAAAATGAAAACTTTAGATCTAAATCTACCCGAAACTAAGATGTTCAATCAAGTGAACTTGGATCGGGTATATTTAAAGATTTAGATCTAAGTAAAATAAGCTAGAATTAAAAAGCAACAAACTTAATGCTAGAAAATAAGCTAAAAATATAAGATCTATTATTTTTAGATCTAATCTATCCGAAACTAAGGTGTTCAATCAAGTGAACTCGGATCGGGTATGATTAAGGATTAGATCTATATATAAAAATAAGCTTGAATAAAAAATAAGCAATCGAAAATAAGCTTAAAATAAGCTCACTCGAAAAGCTCTAAATCGAAAACAATATAAAATAAGCTAATCTAAATAAGCTATGGAAGTAGCTTATTAGAATATAAGCTTAAGAGATGGGATCCAAAAATAAGCTATAAGCATGAGCTTATTTGGAAATAAGCAAAAGATAAGAAAATAAGCATAAGAAATAAGCTAAAAGTAACACCAACCTTTACCAAAAAGCATCTTCATTAAACTATAATAAGCCATGACAATAAGTTGAGGAAAAACTAAAAATCTTTTACAATAAGCTAGACTAAAAAGCTAGAAAGACATAAAAAAATAAGCTATTCTACTCCTAAAATTATACTACTCTACTTGAAATTAAATCCTAAATTTCTAACACCCCCTAAGCTACCGCGTCTGTTGTATTTATAGCCTCCAAGCGGGAGGGGCATTTTCGTCCTTTTAGGTCATACACCACTTATAATGCAAGATCTGAGGGTATTTTGGTCTTTTTGCCTTCTACCAACTGCCTCATTATTGCCCATGATTAGCACGGATTCACGCACTCTGACCTCGTACTGACACACACCTACCTCGTACTGACACACGCCAGATGCCACGTGTCACGCTCTGATTGGCCAGCCGCCACCTGGAACAGTACCTCGTACCTCGGACTGACACCTCTGCCTGCCACCTCGTACCTCGTACTGACATGTCAGTCTGCACCTCGTACTTGCCTGCAATCTGGCATTCAATCATTAGAATGCCACGTGTCACCACCAGAGTGGTGCCACGTGGCGTAAGTACTGTTCCGTCATCGTAGCCACCACCAGACCACCGGTCAACGGTGGTCAACGGCGACAGTCAACGACGGCGGACCACCGTCGGACCACCGGTCAACCACCAGTCAACCACCAGTCAACCACCAGTCAACCACCAATCAACCACTGGTCAACGGTGGTTGACCGCCAGGTCAGGTCGGGTCTTGGGCCGGGTCAGGTCGGGTCTTGGGCCGGGTCTGGATCGGGTCGGGTCTGGGTCGTGGGGGGGATAAACCCCTCTGCAGAATCAAACTCGGGACCTCTAGCTTAGAGGCTTAAGGGATTCCCTTTTTCCATCTGAGCTAGAGCATAGCTCATGTTTACATATGCATATGTTTCCTATAAGGCAATGGCTTGGTCCAGATTTCATTATTTAAGGGTCAAACAGAGACTATAAAGGTTCAAATAAAAAAGGTTTACATATAAAAGGCTGGTACCATTGGACTCGTAATTTCATGCTCTTTCCAATGGTGTGATCGAGGAAAATTAACGACTTCGTTTCGACCTCGATAAACATGAAAACGCCGTTGAAAGTCACCGAAATATACGTTTTTTGTTTGTTTTCAATCCTTTGTACCTGTAAGACGTAAAAACACAATACAAACATATTTGCAACATATTTATCCATATTTTAGTGTTTTAGTCCGTTTATTAGCATTTCCCGGGGTACAAATGATGTGTGTTTTAGCACATATCAAAATTCCCCCACACTAATCCATTGCTGGTCCCACACGCAATGTAAATAAAACACGCCCATAAATAAATAATTAAATCCCCTTTGACATTATGACCCCCTCACATCAAACAAGAACAGAAAAGGTCCATTAGTAAGGTTCAAAAATCATTTATTTCAAAACTGTCCCCGTTTTAACCACTTATTCAATAAAAGATAAAAACTAAGATAACAATTAAATAAAATTATTTAAAAGGCTTTAAGAGTAGGAGTTCATTATCCTTAATAAACTCCTACTCTTAAAGCCTTTTAAATAATTTTATTTAATTGTTATCTTAGTTTTTATCTTTTATTGAATAAGTGGTTAAAACGGGGACAGTTTTGAAATAAATGATTTTTGAACCTTACTAATGGACCTTTTCTGTTCTTGTTTGATTGTGAGGGGTCATAAGTTAAAAGGGGATTTAATTATTTATTTATGGGCGTGTTTTATTTACATTGCGTGTGGGACCAGCAATGGATTAGTGTGGGGGAATTTTGATATGTGCTAAAACACACATCATTTGTACCCCGGGAAATGCTATAACGACTAAAACACTAAAATATGATACAATATGTTGCAAATATGTTTGTATTGTGTTTTTACGTCTTACAGGTACAAAGGATTGAAAACAAAGCAAAAACGGTAATTTTCGGGTGACTTTCAACGGCGTTTTCATGTTTATCGAGGTCGAAACGAAGTCGTTAATTTTCCTCGATCACACCATTGGAAAGAGCATGAAATTACGAGTCCAATGGTACCAGCCTTTTATATGTAAACCTTTTTATTTTGAACCTTTTTAGTCTCTGTTTGAACCTTTTATTAATGAAAATCTGGTCCAAGCCCAAATGCCCTTATAGGATAAATTTTGCATATGTAAACAAGTGCTTATGCTCTGCTTCAGTTGGAAAAAGGAATCCCTTAAGCTCTAAGCTAGAGGTCCCGAGTTTGATTCTGCAGAGGGGTTTATCCCCCCCACGACCAGACCCGACCCGATCCAGACCCGCCCTAAGACCCGACCTGACCCGGCCCAAGACCCGACCTGACCTGGCGGTCAACCACCGTTGACCGGTGGTTGATTGGTGGTTGACTGGTGGTTGACTGGTGGTTGACCGGTGGTTTGGGACAGGTGGCTTCCTGTACGGTGGTTCCGCCGTCGTTGACTGTCGCCTGTTGACCACCCGTAACGTGTTGGTTGGTGGTGGCTACGATGGACGGAAAGTACTTTCGCCACGTGGCACACTCTGGTGGTGACTGTGGCATTCTAATGATTGAATGCCAGATTGCAGGCAAGTACGAGGTGCAGACTGACATGTCAGTACGAGGTACACGAGGTGGCAGGCAGAGGTGTCAGTCCGAGGTACGAGGTACTGTTCCAGGTGGCGGCTGGCCAATCAGAGCGTGACACGTGGCATCTGGCGTGTGTCAGTACGAGGTAGGTGTGTGTCAGTACGAGGTCAGAGTGGTGAATCCGTGCTATCTGGGCAATAATGAGGCAGTTGGTAGAAGGCAAAAAGACCAAAATACCCTCAGATCTTGCATTATAAGTGGTGGATGACCTAAAAGGACGAAAATACCCCTCCCACTTGGAGGCTATAAATACAACAGACGCAGTAGCTTAGGGGGGGTTAGAAATTTAGGATTTAATTTCAAGTAGAGTAGTATAATTTTAGGAGTAGAATAGCTTATTTCTTTTTAGTCTCTTCTGGCTTTTTTTTAGTCTAGCTTAGTTAAAAGATTTTAGTTTTTCCTCAATTTTTGTCATCGGCTTATTATAGTTTAATGAAGATGCCTTTTTTGGTACAAGTTGGTGTTACTTTTAAAGCTTATTTATTAGGCTTATTTTTTATCTTTTGCTTATTTCCAAATATAAGTCAGGCTTATAGCTTTATTTTTGGATCCCATCTCTTAAGCTTATATTCTAATAAGCTACTTCCATAGCTTATTTAGATTAGCTTATTTTATATTGTTTTCGATTTAGAGCTTTTCGAGTGAGCTTATTTTAAGCTTATTTTCGATTGCTTATTTTTATTCAAGCTTATTTTTTAAGTTCCTTTAAAGTTCAAAGGTTGACATTTCATAAAGTCAGCGTAGAAACAAGGGCGCGCAGTTTGCACATTCCTTCGGCTATCCCAGTGTGAACTGTGGCTTCCATCTCCATTGGTGGAGTTTCGCTGAAGAGCTTGATCAATCATAGTTTAAACGGATTCTGGAGTCATGTTATTTGGGTTGGTGTTGTTAGGAGGGGTATTCGATCCTCGTCTTGTCACAGGTGCCATGATTTGTCTAATTTACAAGAGATAAAACGTGAGATCATAATTATGACAAGATCAATAATTTATAGATAGACAACAATTTAAGAGAAGGTTTATATGTTACAACATAACACATCTGTTTCTTCATAAACTTGGAAATTTTTACATGAAATAGTTTTTGGTACACAAAATATAATACAAAAGATCTAAGGCTATGCTAGCGGGGAAAACCCCTAATACTTAACATGCCTGAACAACAGCCTATCAAAATAAAATGACATAGACCACTAAATGTGACTATCAGCATCCCTAGAAGCATCCTGGTGATCTGGAACTCTAGCATCTGGTGTTGGCTGTCTAGCTCTCCTCCGCTGCTCTCGCAGTGCTACCAAACTCTGGCTTAAAGTCCCCATCTCTTCCTTATGTTCTCACATACGGTGAGTCTTGACGATCTGTGCCTGAGCCTACGGTCTGCTCTCGAGCTTTGCCTATCTCAGCTTGTTGCATCTTGGGAGCGGTCTCAATGTACTCTGGTGTGTGTTCTGGATAAGATTACCTCACTGTAGATGTGTCTGATTTGCATAGAGCTTGGGATGTGTGCATATACCTGCTCAGGGTATATCTGAGTTCTTAATGGAACGCTGACTAAAATCTTATACATGAGCCTAGCTCTTCCGGGAAGCATAGGCCTCCTCCTCCACAATGAGTACCGTCTCCTAGAGAGTTATCCTATCCCCCATAAGTAAGTCGACCCGCTGCGAGTCTATAGTGACTCGCTGTGATATGTGAGTCCTACTATCCTGAGCATCCTCTAGTAGAGCATATAAGTACATTGTGTATTCATGCTCTATGGAGCTCAAAGCAAGCTGTCATGTCCCTAGTATTGACCTTTCTACGGTCTTAGGTTGCTCATCTAAGACTACCTCTGCCAGATCCACACCATGTTTCCCTAATACCGATACCCAACTCTTAAATCCACTTGTCGAAGTCTCTATTCAGCATCTAGTGTGCTAAAAAACCCATAGTCTACCTCGACCACTCCAGTAGGTCTAGCATAGAACTCTCCCCGACCTCATACCTAGATCCTAGAGTAAACAAGTTACGACCACTTGCGAGGTGGCCACTCGAACTCAGGAATATCATCCCTACGGTCAACAAGGTGGTGGTATGTATAGAGATGGTGGTAGTGGAGGTGATGGTAATGCGGTAGTAACTGCATCAACAAGGGCCTGAGTAGAGGCTATCCTAAGTGTCTGGATTTAGGTTAGACACCCAGATGATGGTAGTAATGGCGATGGCACAGGTGGTGGTGATGAATGTGTAGATGGGGCCGTACACCTAGCAAGGTGCTCCTCTACAAAGGGTGGTGATAGTGAGATAGGTGGTGATGGTGATGGGCTGTGCACTTAGCAAGGCGCTCCCCTGCAGAGGGTGGAGATAGTGAGGTAAGTGGTGATGGTGGTGGAGTAGGCATGGCTAGAAGTCTCTTAACCTCTGCCTCTGGTGGAAGGGATATAGAAGCCTGAAGCCGGACCGTAATCCTAGCTCCAGTGGTAGTAATGTCAGTAGAGGGTGGTGAAACAAGCTCCATCGGGTGGGGAAACAAGCTCAACAGTAGGTATAACAACAGTAGAGTCGGCCAAAGCTAAGTGCTCCTCCTCCTCCTCATCATCATCGGCGTCATCCCCAGATGAATCGCCGTCATCATCATCTCCATCAACTCCCCCGTCCATGGGATAGTCAACCGGACCATCCTCTGTCTCATCATCCTCATACTTCTCTAGATCCTCCTTAGGATCCGACTCAGCAACATACCCTGGTGACTCAGCAGTGGGTGAATCAACAGGAGGTAATGGCTGCTCCTCAACCAAAAACACATGCTCATCCTCCAATGGTATATACTCAGGGTATATAGGCTCTGGCACGTAGTCAGGATCCTGTGGCTGTATGAACATAGGCTCACGCTCATCCTCATCCTGTGGTACTGGCGGTGTCTGTGGATCCTCGGGGCCAGGTATGTAATATGGTGATGGTGGGGCTACCGGCTGCATAGGGAGTCCATCGTATCCGTACACGATGACTCGTGGAGAACCTCCGTCAGATATCTCCTCATCGGCTTCCTATAAGACCCTGCCTGGCTCGAAATCAGTATAGACGGAAGTGTAGGTAACAGCGGATGATGCAGAAGACATGACTGTCGCAAAAAGCAAAAATAATTTATATAAGTATTACTTATAAGACTCTTATAGTAATATGCATAGTATAATTTATATACGCGTATATCAATCATGTAAGCACTAAGTAACTATTAATGCTAAAACAGTGTAAGTAACTATTAATGCTAAAACAGTGAATTTGATGTAAAAATAAGTTAAAAAGGCTATATAAAAAATTACATATTACTCAACTTTTTCCGTAAAAAAAGTGTCGCTAAAAAGAGTGTCGTCTGGATACTTTTTTTTTAAATCAAACCGCTGCTAGTGTAAGCAAACCGCCGTGTATTAAAATAATCAAACCGCTGCTTCTTTTGACAACTCGTTGCCCTAATAAAATACTCAAACTGCTGTTTGGTTTAGCAACTCGCCACCTGATCTTATAATCAAACCGCTACCTTGTTATTTTCAACAAACCGCCGGCAGTATTAAATAATCAAATCGCTGCTTCTTTTGACAACTCGTTGCCCTTATAAAATACTCAAACCGCTGTTTGGTTTAGCAACTCGCCACATTCGGTTTATAACAATTGTCCCCAAAGTGTAATAAGACCCCAAATCTTAAGTGTGAGATGACTTTTCATATTTTATTGACTCCCAATTGTAGCATCGCACGTCGTTGCGGTTATGACTGAAATTACATGCTTAAACGTCAACATAAGTTGGTGAAATTCATAGGTTAATGTAAACAATGTAGGGGACCGCTAGTTCCATGTGTTGATTAAGACAACAAATGCAAAAATCATTAAAAAGTAATTACATTTCCTTAAGCTCATGACACCGAGGCTCGACGTATATGATGCTATTATAATTTGCCAACTGGTGTCCGTGAATGATGTGATAACCCTGCAACATCCCAATTCGACATGGTATGCGTTCATTCCCTAGATGATAGGCTAGTCGCCCGAACGGGATGTTCAATCCCTAATAGATTATTCATAAATTCGCGCCCACACAATGTATTCCCAATCACATCTATGCAATTAACAGTTCACGATCATGGACATAAGGGGTTATGGTAACTTAGGTAAACACGTATCTTGGTATAAAATGATACAACTTGCGTCCAGTTGTAAAATAAAAGCCATATGCTTATCACACCCAAGGATGTTAATTCATTTATAATAATTGTAATGCATGGGGGGCTATGGTCTCACCTTTGCCGGTAGTTCTCCTGATTGATAACAATTAATCCAAGTAAGCAGTGGATCACACCGTTAAGTTTACCTAAGTAAGTACGGTCAGAGTCTTAGTTTACCTCATTTAAGCTAACGACTCATTGTATAACTAAATCTCATTTTAAGTTTATATATTACCTCGTTTCACTTGTGTGTGATGCACAAGACTCATTGTTTTTATAAATTTCGATGGTTTTCGTTAACCGTGAAATCAATTTATTAATCTATTTACTTATTATTGACGTGTTATTTTAAGCCGTTCGGATGTCGAAACCCTTAATGTTTGACCGACGTGTTAAGTGTTTTATTTATTCCCTTTTGTCTCGTACCCGTAGGTTTTTAGTCGTTACCGTTTAGTCCTTAGGTTTATAAAGTAATAACATTTACGCTTTAAACTTTCTAGTTGCGAGAAAGTCATAACTAGTCCTTTAATTTCCGAAATTTACAACTTAGGTCCTTATGGTTCATTGTCTTTCGAAAAAGTGACGAGTTCTAACCTTCTACTTTTCGTTAATTACAATATCGGTCCCTCTAGTTTCGAATCTATGTTGAAGGTTCAATGTGAGTCCTTACCGTTTAGTTATTTACGAAATTCGTCCTTATAGTTCATGAGTTTTCAACATATGACTTTAACATTTTATTCAAGTTTCGAAAAGGGCAAAACTAGTCCCTCTACTTTCGGTTTTCATATTTTGACCACGAAAAGGTTTGAAAATAGTTTTAAATTGCTTTTTATCCTTTAAGTAGGCCATAAGGGTTGTTTCGGCTTAAAATAAGCTTATCGAGCTTATTTTTGGCTTAACGGGCCTTGTTGGGCCCGTTAAGGTCCGTTTAGGTTTTTAACGATCCATTTTAGTTTCAATAAGTCCAAAAGCCTCCAATAAGCTCATATGGGACTGTTTAGCTTAAAATAAGCTCGATGAGCTTATTGAAGCTTATTTCGAGCTTGTTGGGCTTATGGGCCCAATGACTTAACCCGTTAAGGGTGTTTAGAGTTCTTAGACTTTTCCTAGTGCTTTTCCCAACTTGTATTAAGCCGAACAGCTGTTTTCCTTTTCAGCTTATCCCAAATAAGCCAATAAGCTAATAAGTGTTTTCATTGGGCCGGCTTGGGCCCGTTAAGGCCCGGTAAGGTTTTTAGGGTGTTTCGTTGGGTCCATTGGGGTCCATTAAGTATATTTAAATCTGTTAAGCTTATTAAGCCCTCGTAAGATCATCAATAAGCTACCCGAGCTTATTGTGAGCTTATTTGCTCATTTAGGGCCCGTTAATGGGCTAGGAGGCCCATTAAGGGTTCGTTTGGTTTTAAAAGAAACACGAAAGGTTCACTTAGGTTCTTAAGCCCATATTAAGCTCATTAAGTCGGGTAAGCACAAGAATAAGCTGTTTAGGCTTATTATGGCTTATGGGTTCGCATGGGGCTCGCGTTGGGCTCGCGTTGGGCTTGATAGGAACCCGATAGGGGTTCTAGTGGTTCGGGCTCGCTCTTTGAAGGTCCACTAACTTATCTTAGACTCATATTAATCCTATAAGTCGCTTAAGCTCATAAATAAGCCGTCCTAGCTTATTGTGGCTTATGGGTCTTGTGGGCTCATAAGGATGGGTCGCGTGGCCCAAGAAGGGTCCGAATAGTTTATTAGTGTGTTTATGTGGTTTCGTTAATTCGTGTTCGCCACATGCACGCGTATAAGAGCGTCGAGCATTCCTTTCCAAGGCATAATGTTACATTTATTCAAAGAGTTTACGTGTATCTTTGGTGTATGGCACCACACAAGGTTGGTTCGTGATAATAAAGTGCACGTGAACCATGCATGGGTCGAGCCATGCATGTTCAACGCAACCTTGGGTTTTAAGCTCGACGTATAAACGTACTATAATTCAAATAATTATACATAAGAACATAGAAGTAACATAGAGGACCTAGAACGACTTACACAAGGGTCTAGTGTTTTTGATGGCGCGTTGCATTTATGATGACAACCCGACTCGTATACACACAAGCGCGTATTACTTAAGCTTCAAAGCTTGGTATACCCAATCTTTTAGCTCGTATACAACTCTCAACACCCTTATGTGTAATCTCAAGGGCTCCTTCGTGTTCCTTGGAGGAGTATGGGTTGAGTTTGGTTCGGCTTTAATGAATGTCGAGTGATTAGAGGGTAAAGAGATTGTTTAGTGGTGAGGAGAGTTTAAGGGGTTGGTGAACAATGTATTATGTGAGTTAGGGAGTGATATTTATAGGCAAGAAGTCTAGTTTTTTTTTTTTTTTCAACTTTTCTAGTCCACACCCAAACCGAATCGTGCCCTAGAGGGCGGTTTTTAAGAGTTCTAGTTTATCACTCATGGTTTTTGCTAAACCATCATAAGTACAAGATTTAATTACCTAGGTGATGTACAAGATTGAGTTAGGTTAGGCAAATCTCAAAGATTTGTGCATATACATGCATGTGTCGCGTTTAACCAAGGAAAAGGAGCCAAGCAAGCCATTAACCAAAGTGTAATAGCCTTTTAGGAGACCATTAGTACCTTATTAATTACAGAAAATGTACATGTACTTAAGATCAAGAATGGGATTTGCTAGTAATTAAATCACACATAGGACGATTTGTGTGGGTTCACCTTGCCATTTTCTACAATAGGGTGATATAATACTCAAGACTTGATTAAATTTTGTGTTTAGGCATCTCCAAAAGTGGGTCTTGGTTTAAGTCCTAGGTAAGTATGTATTTCCGGGGTGCGTCCAATGTATTTATCGCGAATACGTATCCCTTTTCCGTGACCAATTAATAAAATACGCAACGTACATAATTATTCTTCATAAATAATTTTCCTTCCTTGGTTGTGTAAACCCTTATTTATGCTGACCGTTACATTCATTTGATTATTTCTGTTCTACGCCGGTTTAGCTTAAAAGTAAAACATTAAAAGTAAACGCGTATCGGATAATTAAAATGCTGATCATGAATAGAGTCGTTCAATAACAACAAAATGAGAAATGTTTACAATCTTGCTAACAGTGACAGTTTACTTGCCAGTCTGTGGAGAGGAAAGGGCGTTATGCAAAAAATCTGTGCCGATGACCACCAAAACAATGTCCCAAGGAAGAGCACTACCATGTTTAAGGGATAGGAATGCTCATCAAAACCCGAACGTAGTCATGGGTATGTTCCTTCAAAACCAACATCTAGCTAGAGTATTATTTGATTCTGGAACCAATAAAAGCTTCGTATCCATATCTCTTGCCTCTAAGCTAAATATTCCACCCATTACAATAGATACCTGTTGGGAATTACGTTTTCCTAACTTAGTACCGACAGTATTAATAGTTAGTACTGATAGTTATAGTTAGTACTGACAGTACAAAATGTTAAGTACTGATCAGTTAGTTAGTACCGATAGTAGAAATTAGTTAGTACCGTTTAAGAGATATGTATGAGATATTTTAGGATAGATTTGTACGTGTTTTGTAAGCTGTTAGGGTTATTCCTTGTGTATAAAGGATCCTCTTGGATTAGGTAGGACTACGAGTCATTTTTTCTCATACAAAATTCATATCTCATAGTTAGTAATCTATAATCACTCAAAGCAGATTAATAGAAATTATTATTTAGTTTTTCATTGTTCTTCTTAGTACTTGTGTTAAGATTCCGCATTAACACATAGTATTCATAGTCAGTGTTTCTACATAGTCAATTGTATTTATACATCTTGGCTATCATCCTTAATAGGCTGCAGAGATCTATTCAACTAGGGACTCACAAGTGGTATCAGAGCTTGTGAGAAACTCTGAATAAGAAGAACAAACTAATCCAGTTATAAACCTTCATCCTTCAAAACTAAACATGTCTGGAACCACTAGTGAAATTCCCACCACCACCACCACTACCTCACTCCACTTCATCACAAACACCAAACACAAACAAAATCCTCATTACAGTATCTACCTTCAAGCTTGCCTATTCTCAATAAGGAGAATATGATATTATGGGCTATGAAAATGGAAACACTATTGGCCCATACAGACTATCCAATCTGGGAGGTTATACAAAATGGGAATGGTCCTGTATCTATCACTATAGATACACAAGGACAAATTAAGGTTTTGCCTCGCAGAACTGCAGAAGAAATTGTAGCCAGAAAAAGAGAGAGAAAAGCAAGGACCACCTTGGCTTATGGCTCTTCACCAGAAGATCATCTTGTTAAATTCCCATAAGTATGGACTGATGCAAAAGAGATGTGGGATATGGTGGATCATCAAATCTAGATTTAGAGTGGGAAATGATGAATCTAAGAAGATGCAGAAAGTATATCTGAAGCAACAGTTTGAAGGATTCTATGTATCCAACACAGAAGGGCTTCACAAAGGCTATGACAGGTTCCAAAGTCTTCTAGGTCAATTAGAGATTCATGGAGCAGGTGTATCCACTGAGGATGCAAATCATAATTCCTAGGATCTCCTACCTTTCTGCTGGTTCACAAGTTTCTTATTATGAGGGACCAAACCAGGAGTGGACTGTCTCAGCTTTGATGATTTGCAACAATTATCTAAGAGTCTTTAAGAGTGTTGTAAAAGACTCTTTACTGCATCATCCTTAGCCCGACAAAATGTAGGCATTTGTCTTGAGAACACCAGCAGTACTAATTGAAGTTAGTACCGCTTATTGTGTTCCAATCCTTTCTGGTCAAAAACTCACAGTATGATGTTGGGAATTTTGTTTTCATACTTCGTACCGACAGTATTATTAGTTAGTAACTGATAGTTTATAGTTAGTATGATAGTACAAAAATGTTATGTACTGATCAGTTAGTTAGTGCTCGATAGTAGAAATGAGTTTTAGACGTTTTAAGAGATATGTTGAGATATTTAGGAAAAGATAGGTACGCGTTTTGAAAGCCTGTTAGGGTTTTCTTTCCTTGGTCTATAATAGGATCCTCTTGGCATAGTTAGACATACGAGCTCAATATATCTCATACAAAAAATCATATCACTAATGTTCGTAATCTGTATTCACTCAAAGATGATTAATAGAAATTATTATTAGTTTTTCTCATTTGTTTCTTCTTAGTACTTGTGTTAAGATCCGCATTAACCACTTATATCATAGTCAGTGTTTCTACATAGTCAATTGTATTTATCATCTTGGCTATCATCCTTAATAAGGAGGCAGAGATCTATTCTCAACAAGGGAATCACAGTGGTATCGAGCTGTGAGAAACTCTGAATAAGACTAGAACATACTAATCTGAGTTAATTACCTTCATCCTTCAAATAAACATGTCGGATCACAGATGAAAATTCACACCACCACAACCACCTCCATATCATCATCACAAACACCAACAACCAAATCCTCTACAGTATCACCATAAAGCTGCCTTATCTCAAAAAAGGAGAATATGATATATGGGCTATGAAAATGGAACATTATTTGGCCACATACAGACTATCCAATATGGGAGGTTATAAAAAACAACGTGATTGGTCTTGTTTATATCACTCATAGTATCACAAGGTCAATTAAGTTTTGCTAGCAGAACTGCAGGAAGAAAAATTGTAGCCCAGAAAAGAGAGCGAGAAAGCAATGACACCTTGCTTATTGCTCTACTACAAACTAAAAATAAGAGATCATCTGTTAAATTCCTTAGATGACTGATGTAAAGAGATGTGAGGTGCCATCCAAATCTTAGATTTGTGGATAATGATGAAATCAAGAAGATGCAGAAGTATATCTTGAAGGAACAATTTGAACGGATTCTATGTATCCAAAACAGAAGGGCTTCTACATGGCTATGACAGGTTCCAAAGTTTTAAGTCAATTGGTGATTATGAGCGGGTGTATCCACTGAGGATGCAAATCAAAAATTCCTAAGAGATCTACCCTTCTGCCTGGTCTAAGTTTCCCTTATTATAGGGACTAATCCTGGAGTGGACAGTCTCAGCTTTAATGATTTATACAATAATCTAAGAGTCTTTGAGAGTGATGTAAAAGGCTCTACTGCATCATCCTCTAGCCCGCAAAATGTAGCGTTTGTCTCTGAGAACACCAGCAGTACTAATGAAGTTAGTACTGCTTATTGTGTTCCCAATCCTTCTGGTCAAAAACTACGTATGAATGTTGGATTAGTTTTCCTAAGTTAGTACCGAAGTTTTAATAGTTAGTTCTGTTACGTTATAGTAGTACTGACAGTACAAAATGTTAAGTACTGATCAGTTAGTTAGTACCGATAGTAGAAATTAGTTAGTACCGTTTAAGAGATATGTATGAGATATTTTAGGAAAAGATATGTACGCGTTTTGTAAGCCTGTTAGGGTTTATCCTTGGTCTATAAAAGGATCCCTCTTGGCATAGTTAGACATACGAGCTCAATATATCTCATACAAAATCATATCTCATAGTTAGTAATCTGTAATCACTCAAAGCAGATTAATAGAAATTATTATTTAGTTTTTCATTATTCTTCTTAGTACTTGTGTTAAGATTCCGCATTAATACATAGTATTCATAGTCAGTGTTTCTACATAGTCAATTGTATTTATACATCTTGGCTATCATCCTTAATAGGCTGCAGAGATCTATTCAACAAGGGACTCACAATACATTTTACGATATCGAAATGGCTGACGGAAACTTAGTAAGCACAAACACCGTTATTCAGGGTGCAATCTTGACCTTGTTAAACCAACCTTTCAAAATTGACCTTATGCCGATTAAACTCGGTAGTTTCGACGTCGTCATTGGTATGGATTGGTTATCTAAGTATCATGCTAGGATCATCTGTGATGAGAAAGTCGTCCACATTCCCATCGACAGTGAAACATTAATCATTCAAGGTGACCGAAGTAAAACCCGACTAAATCTCAATATCCCTGTATTTACAAAACTGAAAGGTATATATCCAGGGGTTGGTCAAGTTTTCCATAGCCAATAATGGAAAAGATGTCGGATGTGAAATCAACTAGAAGACATACTGGTAGTCAGAGGAATTCCGGATGTTTTTCCTAAAAGATCTCCTAGCCTTCTCCCTTTCGTAAGTACGAATTTCAAATCGATTTAATCTCCAGGAGCAACCTGTAGCCCGAGACCTTATAGATTAGCAACTTCAGAAATGAAGAACTAATCTTACCACTTCAAGAGTGGAGAATGAGGTTTTATTCGACCAAGTACTTCACCTTAGGGAGCTCCTGTCTTATTTGTTAAAAAGAAAGATGGATCTTTCAGAATGTGTATCGATTACCGAGAGTTGAATAAACTTACTGTAAAGAATCGTTACCCATTACCAGGATCGATGACTTATTTGACTAACTTCAAGGTTTGAGTGTCTACTCGAAGATCAACTTAAGATCAGGTTATCATCAACTGAGAGTCAGGGATGAAGATATTCCCAAGACTACTTTCAGAACAAGTTACGGACACTACGAATTTCAAGTGATACCATTTGGTTTAACTAACGCACCTGTTGTATTCATGGATCTCATGAATCGTATGTGCAAACCATACTTGGATAAATTTGTAATATTGTTTATCGATGATATTCTTATCTACTCTCGCAACAAAGAAGAGCACGCAAATCATCTAAGAATAATCCTAGAATTACTCAAGAAAGAGAAGTTGTATGCCAAGTTCTCCAAGTGTGATTTTTGGATTCGTATCGTGCAATTTCTTGGACACTTAATTGATAGTCAAGGACTTCATGTTGACCCCGCCAAGATTGAAGCAGTTAATAATTAGGCATCTCCTACTACACCCACAGAAATACATCAATTCTTAGGACTTGTCGGCTACTACCGGAGATTCATCGAAGGTTTTTCGAAGATTTCAAAGTCTTTGACTGAATTAACCCAGAAAAACAAGAAGTATATCTGGGGCGAAGATCAAGAGTCGACTTTCCAATTACTAAAATAGAAGCTTTGTGAAGCTCCAATCTTAGCATTACCAGAAGGAAACAATGATTTTGTTGTTTACTATGATGCATCCCATCAAGGTCTGGGAGCAGTGTTAATGCAAAGAGAGAAAGTTATTGCATATGCATCCCGACAACTCAAACCTCATGAAGAAAAAAAACTATTCTCTCATTGATCTCAATTTTTGCGAGCATTTGTGTTCCGCTTTAAAATTTGAGACACTTCGTATAGGGTACAAAGTGTACTATGTTCACTGATCATAAAAGTCTTCAGTATATCCTTGATCAGAAAGAGTTGAACATGAGACAACGTCGTTGGCTAGAATTGCTTGTAGATTACGATTGTGAAATTTTTAATCAAACCGCTGCTTTAATATGAGTAACTCGCCGGGTATTATTATAATAGCAAACCGCTGCTGAAATTGACAACCCGCCGTGTATTAAAATAATGCAAACCGCCGTGCATTTTCACTTTGGGCATTATAACGTTTCATTTTTGCCAATATAATAATCAACCCGCCGTGGCAACCTGTCAAACCGCCGCTATTAAGCAACTCGCCGCGAGTTTTGTCAACTCGCCGGCAATAAAATATTCAAATGAATTCAACTCGCCGTTGACCAGGTCAAACCGCCGCCTGACAACTTTCCTAAAAAGGTGGATCTTGTCTCCTTTTTGTCAACTCGCCGGCAAGAAAATCAATAAAATAGTCAAACCGCCATGAAGAACTTCAAGTACGAATTGAGCATAATTAACCAAATAAGCTTTCTAACCACGAATATAAGCTACAACCATACTATATTAAGTGTGTATAACAAGATTAAACACACATAAACTCGTATATCATTGAGGATCTTCAAAAACCAAGCAACTCTCCACGAAGAACATAGAAGAAATTCGAACCTTTAATCTTTGTAATCGAACTTGGAGCTTGTAGATCACATGTCATAGCAACAATATACCTTCCTTAGCATTTATAGCATGAAAAACAACACGATTAACCAACCAAATGAGCTCAACATATGATTTTGAGCCGTGGGGTTTTAGAGCAAAAATAAGCCACGAATTTTGAGCTTATTAACCACACAAATCAAACACGAATCCACCCTTTGCTCTGGTACCAATTGTAGGATCCCTTATCACTTCACTTCATATAACACAACACGAATCGAACTAGAAAAGAGAAAGAGAGGTGAGTTGTTCTAGAGAGAGAAAGGAGAGAGAGAGAGATGAGAGAATATGGAAAATGATATTATTTAGAAAATGATCTAACTCTTTTCTAAATAGAAAAGAGTTTATATACCCCGTCGCGTTAAATGACGCGCGAGATATTTAACTAGGACCCGGGCTTGGGTTTTGCTTGGGATTAAACCCGAAACATATACAATATTAGATTATCTATCGAGCCCGATTCCTGGTATTATACTATTACAACATTAACTAATTAAATGGCCGAGACTCGTACACGTAATGAACGAACTTCCTGTTCGGCTCAATATTTTGAGGCTAACATAATGTCTCTATCACTATCGGATACATGCTTTATTGCATTCAAAGCAATATTCCTTTCAACCTTGCATACTTCATGGAAAAAAGAATGGTAGGCATGAGAATAGATGATAGGTTGATACCTTACGCTCGATTGTTGACAAGACTATTTGAAGTTGCCAAGAACAAACACCCACATCAAAACCACTTCATCACTTGCAAAAGCATGGACCCAATTTTGTCCAACATCAACGACTTTAACTTGGAGCAAACCGACATTGAGTATGCGGTGCAAGAATATGGAGCATCATCATCTCGTGGACTAGAATTAGATCTGGAAGAATGTTTTGAAGCACAAATCAATGAGTGGTTGGATGAAGACACATGTATTGTAGCCGAAGATGAATTAGCTCAGATAAAGTGGTAGATATAACAACCCGCAATTTTCATCAATGTAATTATGCATTTATTAAATTAGATGCACTATATTATCCATCTATTATATATACACCACCTTTATACAAGGAAAATTTTGTGTTTTATCTTATTTTGCAACGTAACTTGCATCTCTAAAGTAAACGAGCTCACGCAACCTCTATCAATGCTATCTATATCTATGTTTACCTCATGTAAACATCCTAATATGTCAAGTCAATATCTTAATATCATTTTACCAAGTGCATTATCCATTTAACGTACTTTTCAAAGCGTTATCTCAAAACAAGCATTAAACGTTAACGTTTATACCAAAACCCAAATTATATGTAATATATACATATAAAATAAATGTACATGCCTTTAAAGCATGTGTACAAGTATCAATGCACAATATTTGAATTATATTTTCCCTTCAAGTCAATGTACAACTCATTTATGATCAATGTACAAGTCAATAATGCCTAAAATCCTAATTAGGTCATTTAAGCTCCTAAACCATGTTTAAACTTTACACCACTTTAACACAAGGTACAAGCACTTAATGCATGACTCTTAAACCTTAAAACTAAACCCTAATTCATCCTAAACCCTAATTTAAAACCCTAAACCCTAACCCAAAAGAAAAACCAACCCTACACCATTTTCTTTCCATTTTGACCCATTTTTACTCCTAAGTTACCAACCTAGCACCTTAAGCACCTCTATGACTCACCAAGAAGCCACCCAAGTAGCTTACAAGCACCTCCCTTTCAACTCTTGGCCACCAAGCAAGCCACACCACCTCCTTATTGTTCATTTCCACCCGCGGCCACATAAGCCTCCCATAACCTCACCACCTTGCAATGCTACAATTCTATACCTCAAGACTCATCATATGGCATCCCTTAGTCACTCCCTATCAGCCATTGAACTCTTCTCCAAGTTTACTTGGGTATTAAAGGTCATTCGACCCTATAAATAGGGCGTACCCTCTTCACTTTAATCTCACACCTTAATTCTTATTTCTCACACTCAAATGGAGTTCTAAGCAAATAAAAGAGAAGCAAGAGAAGCCACAAGGTCAGAAACGAAGCCAAGAAACCAAGAAACAAAGCCTTGCAAGTCGTTACTAGGCGTGCGAGTACAAAACCACCACTTTGACCCATTTTCAAAAGCCATAAGCCAAATCCAGGTTCTATAAGCTTGTTTTCTATTTTAAATCTTTAATAAGGTCCTTATAATCATGTTTATACTCTTGTTAAAAGATTAGAGCTCAAAACCTATGCGTGTTCCATTTCTAAAACCAAACGAGCCTAATGAAACTCTAATTATTAGTTTTCTTTTAATACATAAGCTAAACTCATAAGCTGTTGTTATAAACTATCCCAATAAGCTTATTAGTCATTTCTATAAACAATTTACCAAGTCTTAGAAGTTTAAACCCATTGGATTAATATTTCGAACCCAAATGACCCATTTTGGTCATTTTAAGCCCGTAAACCTTTTTCATAAGCTAAAAGCTTGTAAAAGCTATTTGTCTTAACTTATTTTAGCTTATTATGATAAGCTATAACATGCAAATCATTTTCTATATTGAAAAATACCTTATTATGGATTTTGGACTAGTTTTGCAAATGTTTTCATGCTAAGGGGTATATATTGTAACTTTTGGAAATTGTTAACTATAAGGGCCATTTTTGTCATTTTATTAAAGTTATAACCACAAGGGCCTGTTTTGCCAAGTTTTAAAGTTAAGGGTTTAATCATATAATACTTTATATATAAAGGACTAAACTTGTAAAAGTTTATAAATCAAGGGTATATATTGTCATTTTTACAAACTTAAAAATATAAAATATAATATTTTCTAAAAAATATATATTAATGTCATAAGACTCGATTTTATTAAAACCCGACACATTTGTCGTTATTAATCACCGATCGACGCATTATAAATCAATTACGTTATATATTTAACGTAACTTATCATCAACTAGCTTTTGAAGAAACTTAAAATCTTATCGTATCACGATACTAGGGAATTTCATGTGAGGGGTTCCATTTGGGTATTTGTTTTGACGAGTTTGCTGGGTTTATGATTTAAAGTGCCCTGACTCCTCAAACGATACTACATGGCCTCTGGATTATGATAGCCCGAACAGTGATACAATATTTCCATAAGTTAATAAATCAAAGTGATACGTTAAACTTTATGAAGTTTTGAAACATAAACCATCACACTAAGACTTGACATATTACCCCAGGTTGCGTGACGAGGCCGTTACTTTCACTTGATATACTGAACTTCCCCGCCCGGGTAGATAACATCGTACTACCATACGGACGCATTTCTCTTGATATACTTTTGCCATCAATCAGATTTCCCTGTTAAGGTGAGATTTCATAGCCTCACTTTTAAAGTCTTTATATTTTTAAACCCGCGAGGGGGATACATGCTAGTTCTATACAATATCAATGATTTCATATGGATCCATTACTGTGAGTTCATAGCCTCGCATTTTAATCTTTTGAATGTTTCATAAACCCGCGTGGGGGATACATGCTCGTAAATTAAACTCTCCTACATGCTTGTTTACAAACTCTTTTACATACTAGTTTATTTTATAATAATGTGATTACTTTTCAAAGAATTAGTGAGTTCATAGTCCCACTTTTACATGTTTTCTAAATCTCGTGGGGGATTCATGCTATAAAGTATGAATACAAGTATTTTTCCAACTATATGTTATCCTGAAATATTATTGCCTAAGTTACCTCTATTTCCTATAAGACATTTCCTAGTATCTTTTTGGGTAGTAGCTTCCAGTACCATTTTTGGGTAAAGACACCCACATAGAAGTATCATCTTTGGGTAGAGACACCCACATAGAAGTATCTCTTTGGGTAGTG
>BQNB010051945.1:0-31552 GCA_026074375.1 Tanacetum coccineum
GTCGAAGAATCTCTCAATGTTAAGTTTGATGAAACTCCTCCTCCTAATTCACCTCCTTTAGTAGATGATGACTTACTAGAAGTCGACATTATAGAAAACCAAAGTAAAGACTTAGAAGTCAAGGAAAATGAACCATCAAATAAACAAATCTCAAACATCAAAGAATCTAAAGATCATCCCTTAGGAACCGTCATAGGAAACCTTAATCAAAGAACTCTAAGATCTCAAGTTCAAAACCAAAGCAACCTCTTTTGTTTTGTCTCCTCCGTAGAACCCAAAAAAATTAAGGAAGCCATACAAGACGAAAGTTGGACTATGGCTATGTAAGAAGAATTGAAACAAAAAAGGGGAGGGGGGCTAATCGTGTCAATCAAGGATTCTTATAAATTATCTCCTGTCAAAACTTCTTTTGTATCGAGGAACCCTTTTGCTCTCAAGGCAAGGATAGATACCAAAGTCTAAAACTAATCTCAAAACCCTCTTAATCCACACGAGATTGTCGTTTAGGTTACTTGACCTCTCTGGGCTCAAAATCTTCTCCTCATGGAAAGGATTCTAAGAGTCTTGGCTATCTAGTTAGTTGGAACAAGAAATCGGACTCATTATTCGCTTAGCATTTGAAATTTTATCAAGTTGCCCTCCCGATATATCCTCAAATGAACATGCTATACTTTCCATGTTTGGCATGAGAATATTTGAATCCTTTTCCAAGATGACAAAAGAATATGGTTGTACCTAACCATATTGAATCTACTTGTTCCCGCGACAATGCTCAAAACCCTTGCAACAAAATTACTCTAGTCGGAATGACTGCTTGATCATATCATCCGACATGATCAAGTCAAGAACTATCTTCGCAAGACGAAGCTAGTTTTTGTCATCTCTGAAGAAACCAAAATTAACGAAAACAATCTCAAACTTAAATCACTCTCTAAAAGAACTCTCGAACAACAGGAGGAATTACTTGTAAGATTTGTCTACTTGTGTCAAACCACTTTTTGCTCTCTTGTGTCTAAACTCTTTTCTTTCACCACATTGTTTAATACAAATAAAACAGTTTCTTTTGTGATATCGCATGAACGTATAACAAAGAAACACATAGATAATATGTCATTTCAAACACGTTCATTGTAGCTACATTAAAAGGAGGCTTAAGGTTTTTCTCTCAAAATAAAACAAATTCTTCTGTCATTGAGTCGAGAAAAACTGCACCTCCAACTTATCAAAACTTTACTCAAAAACATACTACAAAAACCATGTCTGCCCGTCGGCCGGTGCCATTCAAATTTCAAACTAGTGCCCTTTTAGAATAGCACCGGCAGTACCGGCAAACCTGTTCTCAGCTATCAATATACGAAATTTTCAAATTTAAATCTAAGTTTTCCCTCCTTGTCACATCACTTAGGCTCTAAGAATAGAAGTTAACCTTTTCTAATTAATAGATTTTAACTTGTAACACCCCCATTTTTACATATAGCAGTGGAAGCTAATCTGGGGTATTACTTCATAGTACAACAGTTATAATCATAGAAAACGACTCAAAATAGACGTTGTTCAAAAGATACGTTATCATTCATTTAAAATCAGAGTTTTACAAAGGCAGGTCCCAAAATCTAGTTACATACAATGTGAATGATAACAAGTTTTAGCCATCTTCAAATCCATGCCACTCCATGCCATAAGTTGCTCAATTACCTGAGATAAACATGCTAAAAAGTCAACATAATGGTTGAGTGAAATTCATAGGTTTGAAATGTAATAGTTGAATACAAGTCATCATAAGTAATTGTTCTAAAAGTAATGTTATAGTAATGCGTCATAGTGTGATATTGGGTTACGTTGTTATACACCTGTTATTTGTAATAATTGCAACGAATACAATTATCATGGAAAAATGTTATTGCATTTATAATGTATTATTCCATCTAAATTCATGGCACACAAACTGACTTGTGTATATATATACCCAAATTGATGTGATATATATATATATATATATATATATATATATATATATATATATATATATATATATATATATATATATATTATATATAGATAATGGCCCACTGGGTGGTAATTTGCCATATACTTATGCTAATTCAATTATAGTGTGTTGGTTAAATATCCTGATAACACAAACAGGATTCTGTTCAATCCCGATAGATCTATTCACAATATTCGCGTTCACTCGTAAGTGATTAATGGTCCATGATAATGAGGGACTTTTGGCATAAAGTGATTTAGACATTAATTGTAATGGTATATTAGTATAGCATATAATCTGGAAAACACTTGTATTTATAATTTATAGCATGTATCCCCCTCACGGGTTTATAAAACATTAAAGAGATTTAAAAGTGAGGCTATGAACTCACTAAGTCTTTGAAAAGTAATCACATTGTTATAAGATAAACGAGTATGTAAAAGAGTTTGTAAACAAGTATGTATCCCCCTCGTGGGTTTATAAAACATTAAAGAGATTGAAAAGCATGGGCTATGAACTCACCTTAACAGTACAAGGAAATTTAAGTGATTAGCAAAGGTATATGAAATGAAAATAACAGCTTCGTCGTATGTAACCTGGGATAATATGTCAAGTCTTAGGAAGATTGTCCTCTAGAACTTTGGTTTTAATAGTTTAATATTGTTATGAGTTTGATTGGAAAGTTTGGAATTATTGTATCACCGTTCGGGTCATCATAATTCAGAGGTCATTCAGTAAACGTTTGAGGAGCTAGGGCACTTTAAATCGTAAAGCCAACAACTCAGTCAGAACATAATACCAAGATGAAACCTCTTAATATGAAGCTCCTTAGTATTGTGATACGATATAGATTCAGGATAGGATTTGTATAAAGCACATCGATGATGAATTATATAATAGTTATAACATAATCAGTTTTAAATGTTTTGCTCAATAACTGGAAATGTTAAGCACATCAAGCGTTAATTAAAGTTATGTCTTATAAGGTTTTGAACACATTTTTAAACTTTTTCAAAATGTTACATATTAGACCCTTGAGAATGAAAAATAGCAAAATATACCCTTGAAGTTTGCACTTTTACGAGTTTGGTCCTTCTAGTTTAAAAGATGTACAAAGTAAACCTTGCACTTTTGGAAGTGATATAATAGACCCCTATAGTTATAACTTTGGTAAAATGACATTTTTAGTCCTTTTAGTTATAAGTTTTAGAAAGTTACGATATATACCCCTTGCATGGATAATGTTTACAAAGCAAGTCCGAATTGCCATGCAAGCTTATTTTAACATTCCAAAAGAAAATTGCATGTTATAGCTTATTAATATAAGTTAAAATATGAAAATTTAACATAACGAAAGTTTAAAATAACGATTCGTTAAGCTAGAAATCAAAATGGGTCGAATTTAGGGTTTTAAAACGGAAACGCGTAGGTTTTTAATTCAAATTCCATTAAGACTTGATAAAGTGGTTATAATATCATTAGTTAAGCTTATTAGAATAGCTTATAACAATAGTTTACAACTTTAGCTTATAGATTAAGCAAAAACATAAAATTAGGGCTTCATGAGCTCGGTTTGGATCAAAAAGGTAAAACACATATGTTTTTGAGTTCAAAGCTATATATAGTGATTTAAGCATGATCATATGAACATTATAAGGGTATGAAAATAGAATGTGAGCTTATGGAACCTGGTTTTGAGCTTATAGCTTGGAAATGGGTCGAAATCGGGACTTTTAGCTTCGTACGCCTAGAATAACGACTCCGGGGCTTCAAGGCTTCAATATTTCTCTTGATTATTGTTCTTGGGACCTCTTAAGAACTTCTTGAGCAGAGATTTATTGCTATTGTGGGTTATAGAAGAAGATGTGGGGGATGAGTAAGAATGAGGGGTGTTCGCCCCTATTTATACCCATTTTGGAACTTGGTGGCCAAGTTTAAGCAATGAGGTGTCATATTTTTGTAGTAGATGAGTTAGGGAGTCTACAAGGGTGATATGGAGGGTGTACATGATGATTTTCCAAGGCTAGAAACTAGCTTGAAGTGTTGTTTGGGGTCTTGTGGTGCCGCGGCATACTTGGAGCCAAAGGAGAAGATGTGGTTGATTTTCTATCCAAGTGATGGGTTAAGTAGCTTGGTAAGCTGCTATGGAAGCAATTATGTGAGTCACCAAGGTGTGTGGTAGCTTGGTTGCATGAAAAATGGGTCAAAACTAGCAAAAAGGTGTATGCGGGTTCACAAGGCTCGAACTAGGGTTTTCTTAGTTATTTTTCAAGTGCATTTGATTAGTAATGATAGATTAAGGATCACAAGACTTATATTAAGGGTTTACAACAAGTTTTGAATGGTGGTTTGCGTTTAAAAGGGGTAAAATGAGTAAACGGGTCATGGTTTGAAATTAGGGTTCAATTAGGGTTTTCTAGGTTTAATTCTTGTACATTGTTGTAAAAATGATGAAATGATGATATAATATGATTTGTGATGTTGTAATTTATGTATTTACAACTTATTTGAGTAATGGTTTGGGTTTACAATGGATAAAAATCAAGAAACGGGTCATGGTGTAGTATTTTGCTCGGGTTACGGTTTCTAGGTTTCATTTCATGAAATATTATGAAATGAGGATGATTATGGAATGTAAATGAAGTGTATGACGTGTTTGTACCTTGTACTTTATTAGTTTGTACAAGTTTCTTAGGAAAACAGAGGTAAAACGGCTATTATGGATGCCATGCTTAATGAATTATACATTGTGCTTTTAAGGACTTGTACCTTTCTTTGGAGGGAATTTATATTCAAATGAGATGTTATATTACTTGTATATATTCTTTAGTAGCTTGTGCATTCACTTTAGATATTATCTTTTCATGGAATTAGGGTTTAAAGATTTACGATAACGGTTTAAAGCTTCTTTTGATATAACATTGTGAATGGTACATTATATGAGTAATGTACTTTGTAATAATGATATTAAGATATTGACTTGACATATTATGATGTTTTATTGACATATATGAAGATAGGATTGCCATAGGTAGGTTGCGTGAGCTCGTTAACTTTAGATATGCAAGTTATGTTGCATATTGAGATATAGGTAATGTATGTAATGTAATAAAGCAAAAAAATTCCCTGTGAAAAAGTGATATATTATATAACAGAGAGATATTACATTGGTGAAATTTGTGGGTTGTTATATTAAGTAAATTAACAAGTAAAACATTTAAGTCTACCTCAAATCTTCTTCTATAAATAGTGCACCATTTTTGCTCTTCTCCTTCACTCCTACCTCTCTTGTCTTACCTTTCTTTACAATGCCTAAAGAGAACAAAACTAATCTAAAATGAACTGCAAGAATTAGTGTTAGGCCATGTTGCTTTGTCAATCCAAAAACTTCTTCTCCTCCCTATCAACCATTCTCTCCATCATTGGACTACACATCGGGAGCTCCACCAACTTCTCTAATAACCACTCCACCACTATCTCCAATCAATACGACAATTAGCTCTAATAAAAATTGCTTGCTTACTCCTAAGTCAACTCCTCCTCCATTGACTTCGCTACCACCCGCTCCTACTCAACCATCCAAGCTCACCTCACCGGTAACTATTAACCTTGATCCTATTAAACTCTTGTTCTCTACTCCACCATCTTCTCTATCTTTCCTTGATTTACTAGGTGATCTTCCACCATAAATAATGAATCCATCATCTCCTAGACCATCCTTTGCAACCATTGAACGTTTGGCAAATGAACCACCTCCTATTCCTCCTATGGACTCTACTTTTCCTTTGCCAACTCCAGAGTTAGAACCAACACTTCCTCCTCTCCCTCCATAATGCTTGCCTAATCCACCGTCTCAACTCCTACCTCTTCCGCTATTGGGACCTAACAACTCTTTTCCTTTGATCACCCATGAGATGTTTTTTGAACATTGCCAAAGAACTCAAGTCTTGGTCGACAATCTTCAAAGAGAAATAAGATTCATTCTCAACCACATTCTCGACCACCTAAATGTCATAACTCAAAACATCTAATAAAAGAGACTTAAGTAGTAGAATAAAACTAATTACATTCATTAGGAATCCTCATTAAGAATCTCTTGCTCATCCTAAGTTATTGTATTATCCTTTATGTTATTGTTGTTCCTGAATAAAAAGTATTTGTGCTTGGACATTTGTTATCTTCTTCAAAAATTATGTGTAAAATTCGTGATCATTGACTTTTTTTAGTCAGCCGGTGCCATTCGATAACAAACCGGTGCCATTGATAGATCAGCACCGGCTAGCCGGTACTACAGCACGCCATTTCTATTTCTTGGACCCCTAACTTTTCTTTGCAGGAACTAACAAAGCAAGGGGGAGCCTATCTCATTGTTTCTAACATATTTGTTTTGTAGTTACCATAGCATTCATCAAGGGGGAGCTTTCCATCTTAACAATATCACTACATTTCTCATACATTTGCATTCCATTTTTGTTTCGACAAAAAGGGGGAGAAAGTAACCAAGTTTAAATACATGTCTAATCATCCCTTTGGCCTAATATATTTTGTCATCAACAAAAAGGGGGATATTGTTAATACAAATAAACCGGTTTTAAACATAACATTTTACAATCAACTTAGGCTAAGGTTTTATTAATGAGAAAACATAACAAACCATTTTTCTCAAACCTCTTATTATCTCAAAACATGATTTCTTTACTATCTCCCAACTTTGTAGAAATGCACATGCAACTTGAAAAAGTATACAAATCTTTATAAACCCTAACTTTACACAAAGTCATCTTACACTTATTAATTTAATTACTTTATTTAGTATATAATCAAATCCAGTAAATCCAAGGAAAATCTCATAAGATTACACAAGATATCTCAAGATTTTGCAAATCAAAATCCGGATTTAGTTACTGTATTCCGGTGCCCTTAGTTTTGCAAGCTAGTGCCCTCTGTCAACAGCACCGGCAGAACCGGCATACAGTAAACTTTTTGGCTATAAATACCAAGCCATTTCTCATGTTTTCATACACCTTTCTCATCTAATCTTCTCTCTAACCAACTAATCTCTCTCTCTCTAGCATCTCTTTCTAAATCTTGTGTAGGTAATTTACTTTAAGAAAGGAATTGCCAAATACGCAAAAATTTCAAGCACGCCTCAAAAGTGTCTTGATCTTGATTTATCTTACTTCATTCAAGATATCTTCTTGCTGTGATTTATTGTTGTATTGTTAGTTGTACATCAAGTGTAGTTTTGTGATTATCGATTCTCGTGTGTGATAAATTCGGTGATCATCTTTGTAACCTATAGAAGTGTACCATTATTGTGAGGCTTCTCCGCCAAGTGAAAGGAGCTCGGTGACTAGTGTTTCACAAACTCTCGAGTAGGTGACTCGGGGAGTAGAGTAGGGCAAGGAAGGTGTCCTTATAGCTGAACCACTATAAATACTTGTGTCCCGGTGAACTCTTTCTACACTCTATCTTCTCTTTACTCTTACATCTCTTACTTCTCAAAAATCAATATCTAGATCACTTCACTAAAAGTTTCAAACAAAGTGTTCAACAAGTTTTAAAAGGCCAAATATTTTAGAAAACTATTCAACCCCCTCCCCCCCTTCTAGTTTTCCACATTATCATTACCAGAAGGAAATGATGATTTTGTTGTTTACTGTGATGCATCTCATCAAGGTCTGGGAGCGGTGTTAATGTAAAGAGAGAAGGTTATTGCATATGCATCCTGACAACTTAAGCCTAATGAAGAAAACTATACCACTTATCTGTATGGAACCAAATGTACTCTGTTCACTGATCATAAAAGTCTTTAGCATATCCTTGATCAGAAAGAGTTGAACATGAGACAACGTCGTTGGCTAGAATTGCTTGCAGATTACGATTGTGAAATTTGCTACCATCCTGGAAAGGCAAATGTCATAGCAGATGCCTTAAGCCAGAAGGAACGAATCAAACCACTCTGAGTTAGATCATTAGTTATGACCATTCATCCAAAATTACCATCACAAATTCTTAAAGTTCAAACTGAAGCACTCAAGGAAGAAAACATCAAGGCTGAAAACTTATGAGGAATGTACAAAGCATTTAAAATACGTCTTGATGGAACTCGTTGTATTAAAAACCAAAGCTGGTTACCACTCTTTGGTAATCTGAGAGACTTAATCATGCATGAGTCCTATAAATCAAAGTATTCCATTCACCCAGGTTCTGACAAGATGTATTAGGATCTAAAGAAACTATATTGGTGGCTTAACATGAAGGCAATCATCGCTGAATATGTTGGCAAATGTTTGACATGTTCTAGAGTTAAGACAGAATGTTAGAAGCCATCCAGATTACTGGTACAACCAGATATTCTTATGTGGAAGTGGGAAAGAATAATGATGGATTTCATCACAAAACTACCCAAAACAACAAACGGACATGACACAATTTGAGTCATTGTCGATCACCTTACCAAATCAGCACATTTCATCCCTACCCGAGAGACAGATAGTATGGAAACCCTTACAAGGTTATACATTAAAGAAATAGTCTCCCGGCATGGAGTGCCAATATCTATCATCTCGGATCGTGACAGTCATTTCACATCAAGATTCTGGCAATCATTACAAAGTGCTTTGGGTACACAATTAGACATGAGTATGGCATATCATCCCGAAATTAATGGGCAAAGTGAAAGGACCATCCAAACACTCGAAGACATGCTTCGATCCTGTGTTATAGATTTTGGAAAAGGATGGGAAAAACACTTACCATTAGTAGAATTTTATTACAATAACAGTTACCATGCCAGTATTAAGGCAGCACCATTTGAGGCACTTTATGGTCAAAAGTGCAGATCACCTGTTTGCTAGGCCGAAGTTGGAGATGTTCAACTTACAGGACCAGAAATAATCCATGAAACCACTAAAAAGATAGTGCAAATTCGAAAATGCTTGCAAGCTGCAAGAGATTAGCAAAGAAGTTACGCCAGTGTAAGGCGAAAGCTTTTAGAATTTCAAGTTGGAGATCATGTGATGTTAAAAGTGTCACCTCGTAAAGGTGTCATCTGATTCAGAAAACGAGGAAAGCTTAATCCCCTGTACATTGGACCTTTCAAAATCCTTAAACGGATTGGCCCAGTAGCATATAAACTTGAGCTTCCTAAAGAGCTCAGTAATGTCTACAGTACTTTCCACGTTTCTAATCTAAGGAAATGCTTATCTGACGAATCCCTTATCATTCCAATGAAAGAGCTTCAACTTGATGACAAACTCAACTTTGTGGAAGAACTAGTAGAGATCATGGACCGAGAAGTCAAGCAACGAAAATAAAGTCGTATTCCTATAGTTAAGGTAAGATAGAACTCTAAAAGAGGACCAAAATTTACATTGGAACGGGAAGATCAAATTCATGCCAAGTAGCTTGGTTAAGCACCTTACTCACCTGCTTGCCTACTTGTTTGCTACAACAACTTGGTTACCAAGCAAACACCCCTCCTCGTCACCCCCTTAATAACCGAACCATCATGAACCCTTACACCTTGCATAGCTACCCTCCTAGCTCCTAATACTTACCCTATCTAACCCTTGGCCACCACTCTACTCTACTTGATCCCTACTTTACTCAAACTTGGCCTCCAATTCTCTCCTACACTATAAATACACATGCATACATACATATGTTCATATCTCATCATCTAAACTCAAAACACTCTCAAGGTTGTGATCTAGCCATGTCTTAGGAGAGAAGTGAAGCCCTAAGATCATAATTGAAGCCAAGAATTAAGAAAAAGAAACCCTTGAAGTCGTTTCTAGGCGTACGAACTCAAACAACCCATTTTAGCTCAAGTAAGCTCAAAACCTCGTTCCATAAGCTCATAATATGTTTTAGAACTTTTATTAGCCTTGTTAGATTCTATATAAACTCTTGTTTGATCCCTTGAACCAAAAACCCATGTGTTTTTTGTTAAAACCCTAAAAACGACCCGTTTGAATTTTCTAGCTAACGAATCCTTTTTTCTAAACTTTTGTTACGTTAGAACATCTTATTTTAGCTTATACTAATAAGCCATGACCTGCAAAACTCTTTTGGATTTAAAAAATATCAAAATTATGAATTTTGGACTTGATTTGCAAATGTTTTCATGTATAGGGGTATATATCATAACTTTTTGAAATTTATAACTAGAAGGGATAAAAATGTCATTATTCCAAAGATATAACTATAAGGACCTATCTTGCCAAGTTTCAAAGTTAAAGGTTTAAATTACATATACTTTATATATAAATGACTAAATTTGTAAAAGTTTATAAATTAAGGGTATTTATTGCCATTTTTGCAAACTTAAAAATATATAATATAATATTTTTATATAAATTATAAAAATATATATTAATATTATAAGTCTTGATTTTATTAAAACCCGATACATTTATCGCTATTAATCAACGATCGACGCATTATAAAACAATTACGTTATATAATTAACGTAATTTATCATCGACTAGCTTTTGAAGAAACTTAAAAATCTTATCGTATCACGTTACTAGGGAATTTCGTGTGAGGGGTTCCATTTGGGTTTTTTTTGATGAGGTTGTTGGGTTTACGATTTAAAGTGCCCTGACTCCTCAAACGATACTACATGGCCTCTGGATTATAATAGCCCGAACAGTGATACAATATTTCCATAAATTAATAAATCAAAGTAATACGTTAAACTTTATGAAGTTTTGAAACATAAACTATCACACTAAGACTTTACATATTACCCCAAGTTGCGTGACGAGACTGTTACTTTCACTTGATATACTTTTACCATCAATTAGATTTTCCATGTTAAGGTGAGTTCACAGCCTCGCATTTTAAATCTTCTAATGTTTTCATAAACCCGCGAGGGGGATACATGCTATAAACCATGCATACGGGTGTTTTTCCAACTGTATGCTATGCTGATATATTATTTCCTAAGTCCTTACTTTTGCCATTAAGACCCCACTATCATGAACCGTTAATTACTTTTCGAAGTAAGCGTGAATGCTGTGAATAGATCTATTTGGGACTGAACTCCCCCGTTGATGTACCTATACTTTCTGGTAACCAAACGCACTTCATTTGAATCACTATGCGGGTGTTTGGCAAAGGCACCGGTTGGGGCAACTTCTTGTGATTATTGATTATCTAAAGCTCTCGGTGTCATGAGCTTAGGGCAATAATACTGTTTTCTATAATAATTGTACTCATTGCAATCATTACACTTATGGGTGTATAACAACGTAACCCACTATTGAACTTGTATTCAAACTGTTTAACATAAACCTATGAATTTCACTCAACCTTTGTGTTGACTTTTTAGCATGTTTATCTCAGGTAACTAAGCATCTTATGGCATGGAGTGGCACGGACTTGAAGATGGCTAAACTGTTATCATTCAAACTTTATGTTTCTAGATTTTAGGATCTCTTCTTGTAAAACTCTGATGAATAAATGAATGATAACTAAATTTTACAAAAACATCTCTTTACGAGTCGTTTTCTATGATTATGATTGTTGTACTATGAAATAAAACCCAGATTAGCTTCCGCTGCTATATATGTCAAAATGGGGGTGTTATATCTGCACTCCCTAGCAAAATGTCCCCTCTTGTGACAGTTGTAGCACTCAACTTTGGACTTATCAAAACCAATAGTCTCATTTCCATTAATATTGAGCTTCCCTCTTGTGTTCTTCAAAAACCTTCTAGCGCTCATGGTCAACATGGTCATTTGCCATCTAAAATCCATCTCTTCTATGTCATCAGGATGGATTTGTTGCAAGTCCTCATGTGCAATTTAAGGACTATTTGGTTGACTAGCAATGAATGAACAAATAACATCACTCAAGTTATCAATATTTCTAGAGTAAGCAGTATTAACTTGAGTGCTAGCAGTAGTAACTCCATGAGTAGCATTAACTACTTTATTAGAACTACTAGTGTTGTTATTAGAAGAGGACACAAAAGCCATGTTCTGTGTGCTTGAACTTGAGCTAGAGATCCCTTTAACTTTTAGTTCATACACCTTGAGGTTGTTGCTCATTTTATCCAAATCAGCTTTATTCCTCCACACAACAGCATGTGTGTTCCATTCAGGTGACAAGCTTCTTAATAACTTTTGATTAACATCTTCTTGTGAAAGCTTTTCACCCAAAAGCTCCAACTGACTCACAAGTTTTTGAAGCCTATCAAAAGTTTGATAAGCATCTCTGAGCTTGGGAAGTTTTCATATTGCTTCTTTAAGAGATTCCTTTGAGTCTTTTTAGTAGCTTCATTCCCACCAAATCTCTTTTCAATAGCTTCCAGCAACAGCTTAGCATCCTTTATAGAGTTAAACTTTAACCGATGTTCATTGGGAATGCCTATCATTAAAGTACTTCTAGCATTTACTTCTAATCTTCTCTGAGCCTTATCTTCAGCAGATGTAATAGGCATCACTGTCATGACACCTTCTACCAATTATGTTTTTGGCAAGGTTTCACCATTCTCTATGACTTCCCACAGTGAATAATCTATCATCTGGATGTATTGTTCAATCCTCATCCTCCATAACTCAAACTCACCCAGTTTGAGCATGAGAACTTTGGATGCAGCCACTATGTGTGCAGAATCTTGATCTATATCTTCTAGCAAAGTTTCTTAAAGCAACAAGCTTTGATACCACTTGTTGTCCTAGTTGTATGATACTTCTTATTGGATCCCACTTCTATAGATCGAATTCCTTAAGCTTGTTTAAGGTTTAGTTATATTAGATCAATCTAACACAACTATAGTAGAAACTTTGTTAAGTGTATTAAAGATTATGTTGTCACACCCCGCCAAGGCGGAAACGCAAGGCGCGACATAGGATATTAACCTAGCACATGGTATCTTTATAGAGAAATACTAAATAGGGTAATAAATGCAAAGACACAACGTGTCATGAAAACATCCACAATCCAACGACAATGTAAGGGTGATAGGGGTTACCATCCGTACAATTTTGTTGATGACAAACCACCTAACTTGTAAAACATAATGTAAAAAGTACAAGTTACTCGTAATACGTATTTTGTCTCAACATCTTCTCCATGACTCGACTCCTCGTATGTTGTCAACACATGTTCGTACATGTTAGTTATGTTTGCCATTATGATCAAACTCTTTTCAACATTTAGCATTCACTAATATTTATTATACACATAAACCGGTTTTTAAACAAAACGTTTTTAACAATCAACTTAGTCTAAGGTTTTATTAATGACAAAACATAAACAACAATTTTTCGTCATACCTCTTATTATCTCAAAATCATGATATCTTACTATCTCCCAAACTTTGTAAAAATCACATGCAACTTGAAAAAGTGAACAACATCTTTTTAAACCTAACTTTACACAAAAACCCACTTACACTCTATTAATTTAATTTACTTCATTTAGTAGATAATCAAAAGCGCAATCTCTCTAGGCGCTCGCGCATCTCTCATAAGATTACGAGATATATATATAATAAAAAAATGGAGAAAAAAAAGATAAAGGTTATTTTTCAAAGATATCTCAAGATTTTGCAAATCAAAATCCGGATTTAGTTACTGTATTCCGTGCTCTTAGTTTTGCAAGTCGGTGCCCTCTGTCAACAGCACCGGCATAACCGAAATACAGTAAACATTTTGGCTATAAATACCAAGCCATTTCTCATGTTTTCACACACCTTTCACACACATTTTCTCTGCATTTCTCACTCATTTAGATCAGTAGCAATAGTCATTAAACACCCTCATTCTCATGTGATTATAATGCTTCTAACATTCATCTTGTTTGTTACATACTCTTATGATGATCCAACCAAAGCAAGCCTTGAAGATCTTGCCATTTCCATCCACCCTCAAATATACCCATATGAAGATTTACAAGATTGGAGATCTCATCATCTACATCCATTTAAAGGCTTCTCATTAATGGAAGTTAATTTAGATTAGACATTCATATCCATTAGACACATTTGTCGTGGATCATGAGCACACTGTATACCATTTGATCTCTTTTGAGCGCGCGCGAAGTGCGAGTCAGACTAGAAGGTTTTATGTGTTTGTGCCATAAAACACAAGGTTTGTTATGTTGGGCCATAAAACATAACGGGGTTTTGGGTTGGTTCTACCCTTTGTGTAAGAACCCGTATTTAGCTTTGTACCGGATAAAGTGTAAGCGACGATGGGTTGGTTCTCCCGGTGATTAGGACTCGGTATTTAGCTTAGTACCAGATAAAGTGTAAGCGATGTTGTGTAAGGTTTTCTCCGCCGAAAAGGGAGTATGTTGATCTAGTGAAGTAACTCTCGAGTTGGGTACTCGGGGAGTGGAGTAGGGCAGAGAGGAGCTCCGTGACCGAACCACTATAAATCATCGTGTTCGGTTTGCTTTCTCTTTACATATCATTATTTCTTTACTTTATAATTATGCTTTTGTTATTGCTTGATGTTTATGCTTGTTTACTCGATATAGTCATGGACTATTATTAGTACTTCTCCTATTAAGTCACGATTGTTCGGCATTTGATACAAAAAGTTTTTAGATTTTAATCAAAAACGTATTCACCCCCCTCCCCTCTACGTTTTCCACAATTGGTATTAGAGCCATGTGGATCTAGTTTTCAAAACAAATAGTTTTCAAAACCGAGTACGATCCGTGTATCCATCTATCCGAAAAGCGGGACTTAATATGAAAAGTATGTCGTTGTTTTATTCTTAGGAAGTGCTTGGATTTTTGAATATCGTGCAATACAAGCTGTGAATAAGGTGTCTAAAATCTGATATAAAATATCCTTAAAGCCTACCAAGTGTTGACTCTTTTCGTCGGGTCAAAATAAGCGTTTTTGGAAAATTCGTTCGAACCGGCGGTTCTGTTCGATAACAAGCTGGTTGCATTCAAGGAACAGAACCGGCCAGCCGGTTCTATAGTACGCTTTACAAAAATTTAATCAACTTCAAAAGGTCATAAAAACTTAACCGTAAATCCGTACAAGTCGTGCCACCTACCGTTTCGAAGATAATTGAGTCTAGTTTCTAATAAAGTACAGTTACTATCTTGTACTGGATTTATAGGTTAAGTAAGTCGAATTTGCAAAATACCACAAAGTGTCCAAAATTTCAAGTTTTGTAATTTAAAAAAATAAAATTTATTAAAATTTATTTTTTAGATTAACATATGAAAACTCAAACCTTTGAGTTGGGAAATTTTGGTTGGTATCCTTTAAACTTTGATACATCCTTCTTTGGAAATGAAGTAATTTGGCCATTAATCAATCTTGGTATACATCATCATACTCATCGCAAGGCGAAAAAGAATATTTCGTTATTGATATGTTATAATATTAGTCTCTAGTTTGCAATGTGCTTGTATATATTATTGTATGCTTATCTCTCATACATTTGGGCTTGCTTATTGTGAAACATAATGTCAACCTTGTCCATTGTATTTTCCTCGCTTGTATGTCAATTTTTGAATTCTTAAAAAAAACAATATAATTCAAAAGGGTGGTTTTGGTTAAACCATAATTATGTCAATATTTTTTTCGGAATCTCTCATATATAAATCAATGACTTGATAAGTGGATGTGCTTATATGACTACTTATTTGCCTTGTTTACATCTTATCTTTGCGTCTTGTTTGTTTATGGATCATAAGTGTCTTTGTTTGCATATTTTGCTCATTTTGTTTGTCATCTTTATGTTTTCGCACAATAGGCTTAGCTAGTCTTGTGCTCCTCATATAGACATAATATATCTTTGGCTTCATATGATAGTATTCAAATCATAGCGAGCGCAGCTACAATACTTAGTAAAACCTTGAGAAGAAGACTAAGTATGCTAGATAAGTGTTTTGACAAATATCGTCATAAAAATTATACACATCAAAGTGAGGATTGGCAACTTGATTGTTTCATCCGAAATACTCAAGTAAAGATGAGTGTGTAGGTGTCCTTGTTGTAGCTTTAATTTTTTTTCAAAGCGGGTCAAAGTAATAAGTTATTGTTTTGGTTAAAATGGGTCAAAACTAGTGTTTGGCAAAAACCCATAAAGAAAGGTTCCACGGTTCAATTAGACCAAGTGTGCATTTGATATTGAAGTATATATTTTATGAACAAATTATGGAAGTTTGATGCTTGAGATTCAAATATCGTCAATTATCCCACTACTGCGTCTCTCGCGACGCGCGCAGTAGGGGGAGCGGAGTGGTCCACATTTGGTCATTTTGGGAATTTCATTTAAAATCAACCATATGGAGTTAGAACTTGTGCCACTCGCCATGTTAAAGGCAATTGAGCCTAGATAGTCTCAATTGTTGATTTGTAGTTTCCAAAATAATAACAAAATGTCACTTTTTGGGCATGGCGTTTTCGCCAAAAGTTTGAAATATTTTTTGTCTTGTTGAAAAAGGAGCATTTCAAAAGTACTTCATTAAAATTATCTACACATTTTGATGTTGCCACTTCATCCTTGTCGATCCTCTATAACCATTAGTTCATTAACTTGTTCTCCATCTACCAAACACCATTAATGCTACATATTCCATACTAGTTGTAAATATGATCTTTCCTTCGTTAGTCTATCATGCGGGTGAACACACACACACACAGCGCGTCTATTTACAATTCACACTATTCTCTCTAGCTTTATCTTCCACTTTTCTCTTACTCTATCGAATTTCTATATAATCTCTCTATCTAAGGGATCTCTATCTATATCTCTATCTTCGTACACTCAGTACACACTCCTCTAGGGGCTCTCTATATCTACAACTGCGCGAGAGAGATAGAGATATATAGTCATCACGAGAGGAGAGATTTTTATGCTTTAGGCTCATCTCATCAAAGGTGCGGGGGATGCGAGGAGGCGCGAGGGGGGGGGCATATCTCTACATATCACATATCTCCTATTGAGAGTGTGTTACTAGAGAGTTGTGTGTTGTGTCTCGTATATGTTAATACGACGACGAGAAATGCAAAGCACACAGCGTGTTTGTGGTGGACACGATGCGAGCGCGCTGATCGATTCTTAAGTAGTGGAGGGTGTGGGGGGGGATCGATTGATTGGAGTGGTAGGATGGTGGGGGTGAGGGGGGAAGAGGAGCGTTGTGGGTTTTTAGTAAAGTGTAACTCTCTATATTAATTACGTAAATTAATATTGGGAATTGGTTGTTTATTGCTTAAACATGGTTGCATGATCTTTTGCATCTTGTCCCTTTTATGACATTACCACAATTATTGCTACCTTTGCTCATTATTTATGTATTTTTTGATATACTTTAGAAGTCTAGGATCTTCCTGAAGCTCATAATAATTTATAATTAAGAACCAAAATCGACAAACAAGCGATGGAACAATATAACAAGTTTGATACTTATTTTTCATAAATAAACAGACTCAAATGCAATAAGAGATTTCGTGCCTATTTGTTTCCTTTTGTGGCATATCCGTAGCATCATTGTTAGTGCAATCATTTTATAAATCTAAATGATTTCTTCTAATACTTTGTTTTGGTTATATATACTACTTGGAGTACACAGTTCTCTTGTATAAAATGTTTCTTATATATGTTCTCATATTGTTTATGTCTGAATCCTTGAATGATTGTTTTAAACTGAATCGTTTATGCTTGTGGTTAGTTTTTATGCAATTCATACTTCTTCATTTTCATTTTTCTTGTTGTATTAAGGAGTGTTTGGAATAATCAAAATATATAGGGTATAAGCGTTGAATCTTACCCATGTGATTTTGGATTAATCTAGTATGACCAATTGATCAACAATATAAGTGAAAATCAGGATTAGAATTCATTTTGTTCACTACTAGAGGATTTTAGATTTTAGGAACCTTGGCTGCTGCAAGCCGGTTCTGTTTGCAGCAAAGCCGGTTCTGTTGAACCAATGGAACCGGCTAGCCGGTTCTACAGTAGGCATTTTTGCCGTTTGGGGTAGTTTACTTTTTAATCCGACACTTAAATTCGATTATTTAGACTTGTATTAAGGTCGCCTAATAGTTGGTTTTGATCTATCTAGCTCTTAAGTCCTTCAAAATTTCATAGATCTATCCAATATTTTTCGAACGCATTTTATGCCTTGTTTAAGATAGTTTCAACCTATGACCTCTTCATTTCTTAGTTTTTCCTGTTTGTGTGTCTATTTGAAAACATGTTTTGTTCATATACATGTCTACCAATGTGCTAGCTTGTTAAAGTCATTCTGTGATAATACTTGAAGAAGTTTTTCTTTCATACTTGTTGGTATAAATGTTTGAACTATCATGTTTTGAAATGATATTCTTGCTTCTATCTTGCACTAACTCGTTTGGATTTGTGTAGGTCGATTAAGATCAATTTCTTTATCAAGAGAATTTGTGCTCATTCGCACATATATCATACCTTTACCCATATCTCTTTCATTAACATGTTCATACATGCATATTCATCATCACTACTTTACTAATAAGCATACATTGTTAGTTGCTTGCATTGTCATTACCATCTTTCGCCACCTATTTTACTACACATAAAATTGTCATATCTATCACCTCTATTGCTTCATCAACCCAACAAGGTAAGATTTTGAGTTAAACGCCTTATACTACTAAGTCTTTCCACTCGTCTTCCATTGCAAAAAGAATCATTATGAATCCTTCCTCCACCACCACCATAACCACAACCCTACCAGTGACTCAAAACCAATTCAACTTATGAAGGATAAATCACCTTCTACATATCTCGATACTCATAATCTCATTTGCCTATATTGTCCAACGCCAAGTGAATTTCGCAATGAAATGTGTCTTATTCCCAAACACATCCTTTCAACCTTAACAACCTCACCACCAAAACCAACCACGATAATGCAAGTAATAGGATTATATGTTTTAGCTTACTTTTTTTCTAATTCCTTTTAGTGAATCATATTTTTTTAGTTCATTTAGCTCTAGAAGAGCATATCATATCAATATCAGCTCTTGATCTTAATTATATATGACTTCCTCGAAAGACGAAGTACATATTTCACTAAGTTTTCTTTTTGTAGGTTCAAGCATATACACTTTGTGGTATATGGCTTACTCATCCAAGGATGAAGTTTGCATCATTCATTTTTATTTTTGTAGGTTCATTTTGACACCCTGGAACAAGGGGGAATTCGTCAAGAAATCATATCGAGTCGTCTATACACTTGTTGTATATGACATATTTGTCTACGGACAAAAGCTATTATTGCACTAATCGTTTGTTTTGTAGGATCATACTTGACGCCCTTGAGCAAGGGGGAGCTTCCGTCGAGATTTCATAGCATGCATATTATATATACTTTGTTGTATATATTTTACTCGTCCAAGGACGAATCTAGTTTTGCACTAATTTTTGTTTGTAGATTTTTTCATATCTTGATGCCTTGAACAAAGGGGAGCACTCGTCAAGGGGGAGCATGCATGCATTCATCATCATTCTTACTCTTCGAAAATCCTTTTGTGTTTCAGCCAAAAGAAAGATGTCATTTTCTTCATTATATAGTTATCATATTTTGATGTAGCACGAAACTAACCGTTTTGAAGGTAAAGCTTTCAAATTTGATCCATGGATCCACTATAGACCAAGGACACTTACCTAGAGATGCAACAACAAAAGGGGTTAGAGTCGACTAATCTCTTGATCATCCTATGTTGTTGTATTATCCTTTATGTTATTGTACCTGAATAAAAAGCATTTGTGATTGGACATTTGTTATCTTCTTCAATAATTATGTGTAAAATTCATGGACTTTGACTTTTTATAAGTCAGCCGGTGCCATTATCTAACAAACCGGTGCCTTTCATAGGACAGCACCGGCTAGCCGGTACTACAGAGGACATTTCTACTTCTTATACCCCTAACTTTTCTTTGTAGGTACTCACAAAGCAATGGGGAGCATATCTCATTATTTCTAACATATTTGTTTTGTAGCATTCATCAAGGGGGAGCTTTCCATCTTGATAATATCTCTACATTTCTTATACATTTGCATTCCATTTTTGTTTTGATAAAAAAGGGGAGAAAGTAACCAAGTTTAAATATGTTTTGTCATCAACAAAAAGGGGGAGATTGTTAATACAAATAAACGAGTTTTAAACAAAACGTTTTTACAATCAACTTAGACCTAGGTTTTATTAATGACAAAACATAACCATTCTAACTCACCATTCTTCTCAAACCTCTTGTCATCTCAAAACATGATCTCTTTACTATCTCTCATCTTTGTAGAAAAACACATGCAACTTGAAAAAGTACATAAATCTTTTTAAACCTTAACTTTACACAAAATCATCTTATACTTATTAATTTAATTATTTCATTTAGTGTATAATCAAATGCAGCAAATCCAAGGAAAATCTCATAAGATTACACAAGATTTCTCAAGATTTTGCAAATCAAAATCAGGATTTAGTTACTGTTTGCCGGTGCCCTTAGTTTTGCAAGCCGGTGCCATTGGTAAACAGCACCGGAAGAATCGGCCTACAGTAAAATGTTTGGCTATAAATACCAAGTCATTTTTCATGTTTTGACGCACCTTTCTCATCTAACCTTCTCTCTAATAAACTGATCTCTCTCTTTCTCTAGCATCTTTTTTCTAAATCTTGTGTAGGTAATTCACTTCAAGAAAGAAATTGCCAAATACGCAAAAGTTTCAAGCACGCCTCAAAAGTGTCTTGATCTTGATTCTTCTTACTTCATTCAAGATATCATCTTGCTGTGATTTATTGTTGTATTGTTTGTTGTACATCAAGTGTAGTTGTGTTATTATCGATTCTCGTGTGTGAGAAATTTGGTGATCATCTTTGTAATCTATAGAAGTGTACCATCATTGTGAAGGTTTCTCCGCCAAGTGAAAGAAGCTCGGTGACTAGTGTTTAATAAACTCTCAAGTAGGTGACTCGAGGAGTGGAGTAGGGCAAGGAAGGTGTCCTTGTAGCCGAATCACTATAAATACTTGTGTCCTGGTGAAATCTTTCTACACTCTATTTTCTCTTTACCTTTACATATCTTACTTCTTAATTACTAAACATCAATATCTAGATTACTTCACCAAAAAAGTTTCAAACAAAGTGTTTTACAAGTTTTAAAAGGCCAAAAATTTAGAAAACTATTCAACCCCCCTTCTAGTTTTCCACACACTTAGCAAGTTTAATCTTTAATTATCTTGTTTACAAAACACATTCAGGAATTGTTAGTCTATGTCTCTAAGACATGCCCTAGTTTAACTAAACCTACTGAGAAATTAGTTGTTGTCACACCTATGAACAAGGACAAAAAATTTAGGTTTGCTGAATCTGTCACATCTTCAAGCAACATTCCCAAGCATACTGATTCTCTTAAAACCAAAGATTTTAACAAGCCTTTGTTGACTTTTATAGGAGTAAAACCAACTACTAGTGCTAGCGGATCAAAGCCTTTAGGCAATACAAAGAACATTGGAAGCAGGGACCACCCAAGTAGCAATCAAAAGAATAAAGTACAAGAAAACCCTAGGAAAGTTAAATCTAGTTTGAATAAGATGAATTCTGTTTCTGAACCTATCAATAATGCACATGTCAAGCATTATGTGAGAAATGCTAAGTTTGAATCTATTTGTGCTATCTGTAACAAATGATTGTTTGATGCTAATCATGATATGTATGTTATTGATTATGTGAATGATGTGAATGTGCGTTCTAAATCTAAATCTAAAAGAAATAAAATGAGAAAAGTATGGAAACCTACGGGTAAGGTGTTTAATGAAATTGGATATAGTTGGAAACCTATAGGTAGGACCTTCACTATAGTCGGAAATAAGTGCCCTTTAACTAGGATTACCTCCACTAAAGAAGTGCCTCTTAAGGAAACCACTATAACACCAGTAATCACATAATCCTCAGCACTTAAGGTATACAGTAGGAAACCAAAAGCATCAACATATGTAAGGTACAGTAGCAAGGCTAAGATTATAGAATCTAAGACTTCTAAGACTAAGGAACCCAAACAATCTTAGGGATCCACTATTTCTGATGTTCCATCTTCTTTTCTTCTCGATTGCAGGTTGTCCAAATTGTTCTGTGGTATTTGGACTCCGAATGCTCCAAGCATATGACCAGAAATCGCTCTTAACTCATCAACTTCGTCAGTAAATTTTTGGGTACCGTCAAATTTGGGAATGATCATATTGCTAAGATAATAGGTTATGGAGACTATCAAATGGGAAATGTTACAATATCTCGGGCTTACTATGTGGAAGGGTTAGGTCACAACTTATTCTCCGTGGGACAATTTTGTGATTTCGATCTCGAAGTAGCTTTTCGCAAACACACCTGCTTCATTCGTGACTTAGAAGGTGTTGATCTACTCAAGGGATCCAGGGGTTCAAACTTATACACTTTATCTATGGATAATTTGTTGCTATCCTCTCCTATATGTCTCTTGTCTAAGGCCTCAAAGACCAAGTCTTGGTTGTGGCATCGAAGATTATCTCATTTAAACTTTGATTATATCACTACTCTTGCCAAACAAGGTCTCGTCTGAGGTCTTCCAAAACTAAAGTATCAGAATGATCACTTGTGCTCTGCCTGTGCTCTTGGTAAAAGCAAGAAACACTCCTACAAACCCAAAGCTGAAGACTCCATTCAAGAAATACTCTATCTTCTGCATATGGATCTTTGCGGGCCAATGAGGATTCAAAGAATCAATGGGATAAAATATATACTGGTTATCGTTGATGATTATTCTCGGTTTACATGGGTGAAATTTCTACGATCGAAGGATGAATTTCCAGAGTTCGTTATTAAATTCCTCAAAATGATTCAAGTTTGTCTGAATGCAACCGTTCATAACATCAAGACTAATAATGGCACTGAATTCGTCAATCAGACACTGAGAGCTTACTATGAAGAAGTCGGAATCTCACATCAAACATCCGTTGCTCGCTCTCCACAACAAAACGGCGTTGTCGAAAGACAGAATCATACTTTAGTGGAAGCTGCTCGTACAATGTTGATCTTTTCAAAGGCTCGATTATTTCTTTGGGCAAAAGCAGTCACGACAGCTTGCTATACACAAAACCGATCATTAATCTAAAAACATCACAACAAAACACTGTATGAACTTCTCTATGATCGAAAACCTGGCTTATCTTATCTCCATGTCTTTGGTGCTCTTTGATATCCCACCAATGACAGTGAAGACCTTGGTAAGTTGAAACCAAAAGTTGATATAGGAATCTTTGTTGGTTATGCTCCTGCAAAGAAAGCATTTCAAATCTACAACAAAAGGACCCGAATGATTATTGAAACTATTCATGTTGATTTTGATGAGTTGACAGCAATGACTTCTGAATAATTCAGTTTAGGACCCGGGCCTAAACTTATGACTCCTGGAACAATCAGTTCAGGACTCGTGCAAAACATTCCTTCTTTAACTCCGTATGTCTCACCAACAAAGAACGACTGGGAAATATTATTTCAGCCGATGTTTGATGAGTACCTTAATCCTCCATCATATGTTGATCTTTAAGTTCCTGTAGTCATTGCTCCAGAACCTGCTATTTCAACCGGTTCACCTTCCTCAACTACAATTAATCAAGATGTACCATCTACAAGTACCTCACAAACAAACCAGAACCTAGTTCTGAAGAATCCTCAACTCAGGTTGTTATTCCAAACAATGTGCACTCAATCAATCAACCACCTGAACACATAAACAAATGGACCGAACATCACCCAATTGATAATGTAATTGGTGACCCTTCTAGACTGGTTTTCACTCGACATCAACTACAAGATGAAGCCCTATTCTGCTATTTTGATGCTTTCTTGTCTTCCGTTGAACCCAAGAATTATAAAGAAGCATTAACGGAATCCTGTTGGATTGAAGCCATGCAAGAAGAACTCAATGAGTTTGAACGTCTTGAAGTTTGGGAACTAGTACCTTATCGGGATTGTGTCATGATTATTATCCGAGTGGATATACAAGGTAATAAGACAACTAGGAGGAGTATTTGAAAAATAAGGCTCGTTTGGTAGCGAGGGGATATCTTCAGGAAGACGGAATAGACTTTGAAGAATCTTTTGCTCTAGTTGCTCGACTCGAGGTCATCCGTATTTTTATTGCATTCGCTGCTCATATGAACATGGTCGCCTACCAAATGGATGTGAAGACCGCGTTTTCGAATGGCATACTGCGTAGGTAGGTTCTTACGTTAGTCAATCAGACAGTTTTTTTAGATTCAGAGAATCCCAACCGTGTTGTACAGAGCTTAAGAAAGACCCTTTACGGTTTTGAAACAGCTTCGGGAGGGGGGGGGTGGGGGGGGAGGCTTGGGGGGTGCTAAGTGGGGGGGGTGGGTTTGGCGTTAGCTCTCAATCGTTTCTACTCTCCCAGAAGTTCTCAAAAGGCACCGTTGATCCTACATTATTCATCAGGAGAGATGCAAAGACATATTACTGGTATAAATTTACATTGATGATATTATTTTTGCCTCCACTAAACTTGATCTTTGTGAATTATTTTCTAAAATCATGTGTTCAAAATTCAAGATGTCAATGATGGGCAAACTATCATTTTTCTTAGGACTTCAAATTTCTCAAAGTCTCAGAGGCATCTTTTTAAACCAATCTAAATATGCTCTTGAATCACTTAAAAAGTATGGTATGGAAACCTGTGACCTAGTGGATACTCCAATGGTGGAAAAATCCAAACTGGATGAAGATCTACAAGGGAAAGCCGTTGATCCTACACGTTATCATAAAATGATTGGCACCCTTATGTATCTCACATCCAGTATACCAGACCTTTTATTTGTTGTGTGCATGTGTGCCCGGTATCAAGCAAAGCCTACCGAAAAGCACTTATATGTGGTTAAGCGAATCTTTCGATACCTAATAAGAATCATAAATATGGGTCTGTGGTATTTGATGGATTCTTGCATTGCTCTAACAGCTTTTGCAGATGCTGATCATGCAGGTTGCCAAGATACCAGAAAAAGTACATCTGGAAGTATGCAACTATTAGGTGATTGATTGGTGAGCTGGTCATCAAAGAAATAGAAGAGCAGTGCCATATCCAGTACAGAAGCTAAATACATTGCCTTGTTAGGATGTTGTGCTCAAATACTTTGGATGCGATCACAATTAACTAACTATGGCCTTGTGTTCAATAAGATACATGTGTACTGCGATAACAAAAGTGTCATTGCTTTATGTTGCAACAACGTCCAACACTCCCGATCCAAGCATATAGACATCAGACATCACTTTATCATGGAACAAGTGGATAACGGGGTGGTTGAGCTGTATTTTGTCAGAACATAGTATCAGTTGGCAGACATTTTCACTAAGCCTTTAGCACGAGAACGACTTGACTTTCTCAAAACAAGCTTGGTATGGACGTTTATCTCCTGGAGACTTTCGATAAAAGCTGGCAGATGAAGAGGGAAGGTAATGGTGGTAAAATTCTTAACATATCTAGTGATATCATATATTATAAAGAAAATCTCAACAAAAACCCAAAACAAGATTTTTATTTTATCTAAACTTTTCAAAACTAGAAAAACAAAAATAAAAAACCATTAACAAAGAAAAAAACAAAATTAAAAAAAATCAGGAATATAAATAATATTGTGTTCAATGACTGTCTGTCTGAAAAGTGATAACATTTATGGCCTTAATTAAATGTCATTCAATAATGCTACACGTACAGTTATGTACTGAAGTTCGAGTAGAACTCGAGTAGAAGTTCAAACAATTGTTTTCAAAACATGTCTAGTGGCTTGCTAAATTATTCAAATAGCAACCCGGTCTTCAATTTAAAGGACAGTAATTTCGATGTAACAGAAAGATGCTAGAGGTAACACTGTTTATTGCTTTTGCAACTGTAGGGTGTGGAAAGTATGGATTTTGTTTTGTGTTTCGCGTGTGAAACTGGGTGTCTTTTTTATATAGGGTGTTGTGGTTTGTTGAATTGTTGGAAGGAATTGTAATTGTTGTGTGTCTTTTACAATCAAGAGCTCGGTGTGGTTTACTTTGCAACACAACTCGTGCTTCCTTTAAACAAACTAATGTACGTGTCATTGCATTTCTTTGTCAAAATAAGAGAAATCTTATTTTTATGGTGTTGATTTTCAAAATAAAACTTAACCATCTTTTAGTTTCATCAGAATATTATTTTTCAAGGCATTTGACCACTCAAGCAATGTCTACAGCTCTTTAAATAGAAAACAGGACATTATTTGAGGGGGAGAAAATGTCAAATTATCTTCTTCAACATTCATCAAGTGAAAAAAGAAAAGAAACGAAAAAAAGGTTTAAAAAATAACAGGATAATATTTAATGGACGAGTTAATTAATTTAAAACTCTTTTGGCTCTTTATATAGTATAGTTTATGCCTTTAGGGTCGTGATAGCAAATCTTAAGGCTTAGCTTAGTTTAATAAAACATTTAGGGACTATTAGTGCCAAAAATGAAACTTAGAAATGCCTTAGGAATTGTACTACTTAAAATTAGAAGGGATATGAAATCATAAAAAATAACTTTAGGGGTGAAAGGGTTAAAAACCAAAGTTAATTAAAGGAAACCTCAACTACCTTCTACATGTTCCCTCATTTCATCACACCTTTTTGGTCGTTCTATATATATCTTGTGTTATTGATCTATGAAGTAACACGCCCCAGACCCTTATTCCGTTGTGACCCAATTTGGGTGTGTTACACTTACACCCTGACAAGCTTCTAATCAAAAAGAATTCATTTATAATTTGGACCGAAAACCCTAAATCTTGATTTAGGGTTCTTCAATATGAAAAGTGTATGAATCATTAAATTGGTTGAGGGGTTTTGATCTATTAGGTGTATAGAACATGTGTCTAAAACAATTTCTAATGATGTTAACATATGAATGTGTTCTGTACGATTCTTTGAGTCAAAAAGTTAGGTTTAAGGTCAAGAACTTGAAAAGGTTTATGGGTTTGTGATAAGAAGTGTTACAATGATCCTAGGTGAATAATAGAGTGATTTTAAACAAGATTTAACATCGAAACTTAATTATCTTGGGTTTGAGGGTTCTTACGGGTCAAAAATTGCATATCCTGATATTTTTGTGGTTAATTCATGTTATAAAAGGGTCATATGATGTTTATGGTTGCTAAGGGTCATGTTGAGAATGATGTTAATGCTTAAATGTGAAATTTTTCTATGAGGCGAATTAATCATGTTTAAGCTTAGGCGAACTAAACGCGTCTCATGAGGCGAATTAAACACAGTTCAAAATAAGGCGAATTATACACAATTCCTTAGGCGAATTAAACATCATTCCTTAGGCGAATTAAACATAATTCCTTAGGCGAATTAAACATAATTCCTTAGGCAAATTAAACATGATTCCTTAGGCGAATTTATAACACCCCGCATTTTTAGGTCATATTTCGATCTTAGTTTATTCGTTCTCTTTTATTTACTAGGATTGTGTAGATACTCTCATATAAACCTCATTAAAAAATTGTGCGAGCAATTAAACGTTGCCGTAGGGTAAGCCTAAACCTAATGGGACGATTACTTGAACCGTTGTATTCGCCATCATTTTTTGTCTCTCGTCAAGGTATGTCGCATGGGTTGCGTTCACAATTTGATCATGTAGGAACCATTTCCTTTTTATCAATCAAAACCAAGATTAACTTTTGTAAAATAAGGAAACTAAATCAAATGTAACAACTAAAAACCCATGTAGTCCAATAAACTAGCAAACACTGATATTTTCTCCTATACATTTATCTAGCCACGTTTGAAAACCTTAATAGATAAACACATGATATCCTAACTCTCTTTACCCTCTTAAAACCATCGGGTAAAAGCCCACGCCCCTCTTTCCTTGTAAACCCTCAAACCATGTAATATAAGTCTGCTTTATTCCCTAGTTCTCTTCCCAACGCCTTGAATTCAGCCAACACTCAACAGTATTCAACTTTTCATTACTGTGACAAGATGCTTGCCCTAAAGAGTGTTACACATACATGTGATCATCCAAATTGACTAGTCCACTTACCCTAGTATTCAATTATAAGAAGAATATTGACTGGGTTGTGTTTTCACAGACCCACAACAACTCAAGAAGTCACAACTTTCACATATATCTCTTTCATGTTCACTGAATTCGGCATACACACATAAAAATCCCTACACACTCATTAACTCTACAAACCCTAGAAAAACATTAACCCTAAACCATATTCTACACTAGTCCCAGCAAGATAGAAGAACTATCGAATTGGTGCTAGGGCGAGATTAGGGTTTTCTTCAGTTATTAAAAGTATAAATAATTTCGGTGAGTTTCGAAGCCTCACAAAAGACACCTCAGATTCTATTTCACGCCCTCGTCCTTGTGAGTTATCGCCCTCTCGCTGTGAGCAAAATGCTACCTTATTACTCGTTTTATATATGCAATAATTATGCCGTAATGTGTGCTTGATAAAAGAAACATGCTTCTTTTTCTTTTATTCCTGGTAAAACGAGTAAACAAATAAAACCCTATAAAGCATGCGGAAAGATTAGTGAAGCACGTACATAGATTGTGCGAGGGTGTAGGTTTAGAAAAACTCAGCCCCTTTGAGTTGTTTTAAGTGTGTTTGACAGCTCAGAAAGAAAAACGTAAATTATATATATCACAAACTCAGCCGCACTAATGACTTTGAGTACATTCTTTTTGACCCTTAAACGTAGAGAGTATGAAATTGAACTTGGTTACTTCAAAAGTAGGGCTTGTAACGCGTATTTTGCCCCTGGAATCACTAGTTTTCGTCTAGTAACAAAGAAGTTAGGAGGTTCTAAAGTTACACGAAAAACTGTCAATATTTTCCTCACTATTTTGTATCAGCCAACGAGCTACTTTCACGAATTATTGTGACCGTTTTACTCCATGAAATGTCGAACTAGTTTCAGTTATATAAAGCCTAGACTATCAACTTTAAGCTAGGACAAGTGCCACCATTTTTCGTTTAGTATCTTGCTCATAATTTGAGTCTACTTTTGGGCGTTTTCCACAGGTGTTGACAATCTGTCAAACACCTTGTGTGCACACAGTTCACAATGCCTAACGCGCACCCACAACTTTTTACCCATTTTCGACCTAGATAATGACCATACCACGCGAAACATATAAAGGATAATTAATAACCAGTAGGCCATAGAACGTTGGGGTATTTCTAAATTGTTTTAACAATAAGTAATGAACCCACAAACTGCTTTCAAAACTCCTCGCATGCTGAAAATAAACTATAACACTTAATTTTCTAAGTATAAAACTGCTATGCGACTTGCTCATATCTAGCCTCGTTTTTAAATACTCAAACGACGTTTTTAGTTTAAACTCATTTAATGAAAGTTGTAGACTACCCGGCGTAGATTTCAAAGATACGTTTACTTTTTAATACCGTCAAATAACGAATATGGAATTTAGTTGTAAAACTCTAAGGCGGCCCATGTTAAAAACTTAGTAAAATATAAGTTTAATGCAAAAAAGTAAACGCCAACGTTTTATCGAATTAATTAACATACTTAGGGACCAAACCAAGGCCTGACCTAAACTAGTAATTTAAAGTATGTACAACCTAGTTTCTTAAAAGTCTGAAGTCGTAAATTAGATACTTATGGATTGACTGTGTTCACCAAATAAAGTTGACCGTTTTTAAGACTAGAAAATGGTTTCAATTGTCATTTAATTCAATTATAACTCAAGCACACACTAGGGATAAGATTGCAAGTATTTATATTATTATTTTTCCGTTTAGTGAATATGTATTATTTGTTCATAGGTTGCGGATAAAGTCTTTTGCATCGTTTTTCGTGCCACTACTTTGCTTCTACATTATCAATACTTAATGTGAGTTCATAGCCCCACTTTTACTCGTTTTGGATAAATGTTTTATATCTTTGGGGTGAGAAGCATGCTTTGTTTTACAAAGTGGACGTAAGTGTACATTTTATCATGATTACGTGTTTGCCTAAGTAGTGATAACCCTTTGAGCCCACTATCATGAACTGTCAATTACTTTGTGTGAGCATGCATGTTATAAATAGATCTATTTGGGGTTGACATCCCCATCCGTGTGAGTAGCTCTCACTGATGTCACGGAGTGAACCAACGGATGTATACCATGTCGGATTCGGATGTTGCGGGTTAGAACATCATCACGGATAATGTGAGTGAATATTATATATTGCATTCTACATGCCGACTTCGTTCATGAGCTTAGGGAAACGTAATTACATTTGTGATATTTGCATATGTTGCATTATCATACACTTGAAAATCTTACGGTCCAACATTTCATTTACCTAAACCTATGAATTTACCAACTTTATGTTGACGTTTTAAGCATCTTTTTCTCAGGTCAATGATGCACGAGGTGCACAAGATACATTGGGATAGTCTTTTGGGTGTCATGCATAAATATTTGAAGTCATTATATTTCGGGACGATTGTTATGATCTAGAATCTTTATTTCAAATGTTAAACTATTTAAGCGTTCGTGCTTTGTATCAAACGATTTCAATAAATCCAATGTATCATATTTCAAACGACTCTTTTTGAGGTCGTTCTCATATCTTGTGCTATTGATCTGTAATGTAACGCTCCTGGATTCTCATTATTCTGCTGCGACCCAATTTGGGGGTGTTACAGAGTGGTATCAGAGCCAAGGTTATAGAGAACCAGGTCAAATGTTTTAACTTGGACTATAACCGTTTTCAAACATTGCATCATACAAAAGGTTTTCACGGGACATACATATACTAGTTGTTTGTAGTAGTAATTGTACTAGATGCATACATGACATACACTATCGAGTTGCATTAGTTGGTTATAATAGATGCTTACATGGTTCATATACATGTTCATATTATACTACGTATATTACTATAAGGGTCTTAAATATATGCACATATATATGCTTACATTCCCTTATGCATACTCTACAATTATTTATATAAGGGTTATTTATATAAATACTAGAACAATTCTCAAAACATTACGAATAACACAATGGTCTAAAACTCATACTCAACCTCAACACATTATTTCACAACATTTCACTTTTGAAACACGACTTTTGGAATGGAACAAATTTTAAATTATTACTCTGTGATTTTGAAGAATCATGCCTCCTAGAAGAGCTCCAGTTGCCAGAAGAGCTCCAGTTGCTAGAAGGGCCCCATCTGCTAGAACCGCCAACAATCCTGCTAGAAATGCTAGCACTACTACTGATGCACCAATGAGTGCTGCTGCCATCAATCAGCTAATCGAAACACGAGTCGCTGAAGCACTCGCAAATCAAGAACAACTAAGGAACAGCGGTGTGAATGGCGATGGTAGCCAAAATTCAAGATCAGGAACTGAAAGACCTACTCGCACTCCCCGAGAGTGTACTTTCAAGGACTTCTTGAACTGTCAACCCCTTACTTTTAAGGGTACTGAAGGAGTTGTTGGTCTAACTCAGTGGTTTGAAAAGATGAAATCGGTTTTCCATATTAGTAACTGTACTATT
>BQNB010051946.1:0-40724 GCA_026074375.1 Tanacetum coccineum
AAGAGTTGCGGATACTTCTTTCGGAACTAATCTTCACGTTCCCAGGTGAACTCATGACCTCTCCTGGAGTTCCATCGAACTTTGATGATGGGGATACGGCTTTGCTTTAACCGCTTGACTTCACGATCCATAATTTCCACTGGTTCTTCAACGAAGCGGAGCTTATCATCAATGTGTATATCATCGAATGGAACTGCCAATGGCTCGTCAGATAAACACTTCTTTAGATTGGATACATGAAACGTGTTATGAACCCTGCTTAATTGTTGAGGGATTTCGAGCCTATAAGAAACAGTTCCCACTTTGGCTAACACCTTGAAAGGTCCAATATATCTCGGGTTCAACTTCCCCCGTTTGCCAAATCGTACGACCCCTTTCCAAGGTGATACCTTTAACATAACTCAGTCACCAACCTGAAATTATAAAGGCTTACTCCTCACATCGGCATAACTCTTTTGGCGATCACGAGCAGCTTGAATTCTTTGTTTGATTTGGACGGTCTTCTCGGTCGTCTCATGAATAAGTTCTGGACCGGTGAGCTGAGCGTCTCCGACCTCGGCCCAACAAACAGGTGATCGACACTTCCGACCATAAAGTGCCTCGAATGGGGCAGCTTTAATACTAGCATGATAACTATTGTTGTACGAAAATTCGACCCGCGGTAAGTGTCTTTCCCAACCATTCCCAAAGTTTATCATGCAAGCGCGTAACATATCTTCTAATCTACGTGGGTTTTGAATGGTTTCTTTCGCTTTGTCCATCAGTCTCTGGATGGCATGCGTACTCATACGAGCCGAGTACCCATAGTCTTCTGAATGACTCCAGAAAATTGACAGCAAACCGCGGAGTACGATCACAAATTGAACAGACTGGTTAACCAATGCCTTGTGACCACTCTTTTCAAGTGCAGTTCTTGGCTATTTGTTCAGAGGGTCATTTCCCTCACATCGGTAAAAAGTGTCAACTATAGTGAGTCAAGTCTAACAATACCCATATGGTGTACGTATTCCTCCTCTTTGCATCATTGAAGAGTTTTTGTGACAAATTCATGGTGATATTGTTCCCACTTTCCATTGAGAATCTCTGGTTGTACAATAAACAATGGTTTTGGTGTTCGGAACTTTTGAACTCTTAAACACGTCAGAACACTTGCTAACAATAGGTGTAATGTCAGCTTCATGTTAGGCACCAGTATAGTTGCTTCATGTACTGTAACGTTGTCCTGAACCCGATACTGAATTTTTGACTTGTGAACTCATAGCATAATCAAGTCCTTAGACACCATAGCACGTAACCACTTATGTCGTTATAGACACAATGTACCGTCCGCAACGTCGTTTTCCAACTTCACCTTCCCGGGCTTTCTGGGTCCTTTGAATTTTTAATCAACATACTCTTACGTCTTCAGACTTGGAGGTTTTCTGGTTTTCTTGCTCAATCTGAGACTCCAAAATCCTGCTTGGAAGGTCCAAACCAATAGTCTAACTAGGCCTGAACCCGTAATGCTTTATTCCGTTCTTTATCTGCTCATGCGTCACCACTACATGCTTTACCCGGGTGATAACAGAATTTCACAATCGTAGATCAATAGCAAATTCAACAAACGCGTTGTCTCATGTTAATTCTCTTCGATCAAGGATGTTGTAAACTTTATAGCCGTGAACACTATAACATTTTGTCCCGTACAGATAAATTCCCTTCCAAAACCTTTAGAGCGAATACTAATTGGCGCCTAACTCCAAATCATGAGTGGTGTAATTTTTCTCATGAATCTTTAGTTGTCGTGATGCATAAGCAATCACCTTTTCTCTCTGCATTAGCACCGTGCCCAACCCTTTGATCAAAGCATCACAGTAAACGATAAAGTCTTCATTTCCTTTGGGTAAAGCTAGAATTGGTGCACTACACAACTTATGCTTTATTAATTGAAAAGTTGTCTCTGCCTTGTCACCCCAATCAAACTTGACCTTCTTTTGTGTGAGCTTGGTTATTGGTTTGGCGATCTTTGAGAATACTTCAATGAATCTTCGATAGTAGCCTGTTAGGCCCATAAATTAACGAATCTCCATTGCAAGACATTAGAGATTGCCCAATCTTGACGATTTAATCTGGCGGATCCACGTGAATGCCCTGACTGTCAATAACATGACGAAGGAACTGTACTTTAGGAATCCAGAATTCGCATTTAGAGAACTTGGCATACAACTGCTCCTTCTTAAGTAATTCAATAATAACTTGATGTATCTTCATGCTCTTAACTGCTTGCTCTTCGAGAAATCAAATATCGTCAATAAAGAAAACACGAATTTATCGAATATGTTTTTGCATACCGATTCATAGATCCAAAAATACAACAGGTGCTTTATGTCAAACCAAACAGCATAACTTGAAATTCATAATGTCCATATCTAGCTCTGAATGCGGTCTTTGGAATATCTTCTTCACGAACCCTTAGTTGATGATAAGCCGACCTTAGGTCGATCTTTGAGTAGATACTCGAACCTTGTAGTTGATCGAACAAATCATCAATCCTTGGAAGCGGATAACGGTTCTTCACCGTCAGCTTATTTAATTCCCGGTAATCAATGCACATCCGGAATGATCCATCCTTCTTCTTGACAAACAAGACCGGAGCTCCCCAAGGTGAGGAACTGGGTCTTATAAAGCCTTTGTCAGAAAGTTTTTTTAGTTGGTCCGACAATTCTTTCATCTCGGAACAGAGCCAGTCTTAAGGTGGCCCGAGGCTACCGCGCAACACCAGGTATCAAATCGATTTGAAATTCCACTTAGCGGGTTGGTGGAATACCCGGCAAGTCCTCGGGAAAAACTTCGAGAAAATCTTGAACTATTGGTACGTCATCAGGTCGCTTCTCCTTCGACTTGTCTTCCGCCTTTTTCGTGGTAACATGTGCCAAAAAGATAAGACATCCCTTCAGCAAATACTTTTGTGTTTTTGTGCACAGATGAGTTTAATAGGACTCGAGACCGTTTTTTGCTTCCGTCACCATGAAAAATAAAATCATGTCTCCACGGAACACGAATGAAAGTTTCTCGTCACAAACAAATACGACATGATATTTAGCTAACCAGTCCGTACCGTAGTAATGACGTCAAACTACCCAACTCTACGGCATCAAATCGATGTTGAAATGGATGATAGAAGGTTTCGAGTGCAACCCCGTAATATGTGTATAAAACCTAATTAGTTCTATATTCGGCTAACTCGACGTCCTAACCATGGTCTAGAGTAGTATAGATGATATCAATCAAAGAACTGAATGAGGTAGATAAGAAACTTCTATCGGCACCGTATCAAATAAAATCGAAGCATAACGATTATTAGGAGGAACGTACCATGTTGACAACATTAGAGTTTTCGGATAGTTCCAGCAGAGCCCACAACATAAGCTCTTGCTACAGCATTCCCATTCCCGACCCCTATTTTCCTTGATTTCATTCTACACTTTGGACATCACTCCTGAAGTGACCTTGTAACTCCACACTCATAGCAAGGATGCCTCCGTGGATTTACCCTTGTTCTCCTGTTATTGTAGTTGTTATTGTTTGTTGTTAGTATTAGTCGAACCTTTACATAACGGCCGAATGGCCAATCTTTTTACTTAGTGCACATTTGAGTACAATGGCCCATCGAGGTGATAATTGCACTTGGTACATAGAGGTTTGGTTCCTCTCCATAATGCTTCTTTAACTCCAGCCCATCAGTGTACGCCCGTGCCCACATTATTTCTTTTGAATGGTTGTTGTTGTTTGGGTTGTTCCTTAAAAGTATCTTCAAATTTTCCTCTTATCTCTGTTTGATTGTTCACTGCAGAGAGCCCCCCCATCTTTTTTCCAAACATTTCAGTACAAATCAATTTCCTCTCGCATTGACGAGCTTTGATCCTAAACACTGCCATGAATCATGTCGGGAAGACCACCGAACATACCTTTCCACATTTAGTTGATTCCCTCCAGGGAAACATCCATCACACATAAGTGCCACTGTTGGAATCGTTGGTTTAAGCCAACAAATTCGTACTCTACCTTTAAGCTCCAATATTTAATACCAAGCTTTTGATCTCGCCCCTGGGGCAATATTTATCTGTTATCATCCTTTTCAAAGCCGTCCATGGCATTGCATATGCAACATCTTGTCCGACAGCCCTTACGTGGGAGTTCCACCACGTCAAGGCACTTCCTTGAAGAGTACAAGATGCATACTTAACCTGACTTGTAATAGCACAGTTGCTGATAAGGAAAACAAATTTCATCTTTTCCACCCATTGGGTCAGGCCAACGACTCCTTCAGTGCTTTGAAATTCATAGGCTGACACTTTAAGAAATCAGTGTAAGTGCATTCCCTCTCGTTGATAGCACTTCCTCTTCCCGCCGGTTCCTGAACCATGGCTGTTATCGCCATCTCTGCTCCTGCTTGCATCGCGTTCTGCTAGAGCAGCAGCAACGCCTTGATCAATTAAAGCTTGAAGTTGGGCATCAGTGACAGTTGTGGTAGGAGGGTTGGGGTGGCGGTGTTGCCTCTCGGGGGTTCCTTCTTCTTTTTGGTGGCATTTTCTTCAAAAATCACAAGGAATATAATACACGTCAGATTTCATACAATCATAAACGCAACATGACATATGCATAATAAATAAAATGAGATCACAATCCACAGTGAAATATACAACTGAAAGTGAAATCAACAATGACATAAATAAATCAACATCCATACACAACAACATCGATAATCATACATGATGGCCCTGATTACAACATGTTTAGTACAATGAGATACAAAAGTGAAAATATGGACCATGAGGCGTGTTAGCCTGGGGGTCACCCATAATACATTAAACATGTCATACAATGATAGCTAAAAAAAATAAAACAAAAGTCCCTACAGCCTATAGCCTGTGAGTAACCATAAACCTTAATAGGCTATACTGAATAGCTACAAATGATACATGACTAACAGCTGCTGCCAGCCTCAGCTGGTCTATCCTAGGTCTCTAGGTCTCTAGCCTCTAGTGTCTCAATACGTCCAAGCGCTATAGTCAACTGAGTCTGAAGTGATGTGGTCTGAGCAATCAATGTGGAAACCTTTGCCTCTAGTGTCCTAACATGTGCCTCTAATGTCTGCACTAAAAAATAAATCCTCCTCCTCAAACCATTCCATGCTAGAAGAACATAAACAAAACCTCTCTATCCAAAACAAAAGCTGTGAGGGCGTGGTATGGTCTAATCACATCGCAATAGTTGTGTTGACGTATCGGGCTACTCCAAGTAAGCATCGGCACATATGCTTCCTCGAATCGCACCAAACCCTCGAACCACTGACAAACAGTAGTAACAAGCACTGTCCCTCTCTGTACCGACCCCCTCCAAGGTGGTCGTGTTTATCTTCCATCATGGCTCAACAATCTCATCCCAAGCGTCGCCTCTGAGATAGCCCCTGGCTGTCACGCGGCAGCAAGCTGCTGAACTCTCCCCCGATCTGCTCGAATCCGGGAGCGGGAGTAGAAAACAAGCTACCTCTTTAGAAGGCGGCAATCTCAGACCCTCTGGAACCATCAGTCCTGTGTGAAGTAGATGGAAGTAAAAGGGTGTGTTGATGCAAGCTGCAGACTCACAACCGAATCCCAAGCAGCCCTATAGCCTAAAGGTGCCCCTAAGCATCAATATTTCAAGTAGTGAGTAGTGAGGGTAGGGTAATGTGAAGATGCAACAGAAATGTGGTGGAGTTAGGTGCGGCAGCATGACACAGCAATAGCGTGCCTCCAGGGATGCTGACCATGGTGCAGTCCAAGTCTAACATTCTTTCGTGCCCTACGAGACATAGCTGAGCAAAGGGGACTATGGCTGAGTGATTCAAGGAGTAGGTTGCAGACTCATCGGACACAAATGCTCTGTATCCCCCAGCAGATGGTACAGGTCATGCACAGGTGCGGCAGAAGAGTCGGCCGGAGCTAAGGTGCCCTCCTACCTCTCTCTTCATCATCCTCCGTCCTCCAAAGGGCTCCTCCATCATCATCATCAGTAGCATCATCACTGTCACATCGGAGGCACATCATCTCCATCTCCCCTCCATCACAGGGTAGTTCAACATGCCCTCCTCAGAGTCCTCCTCCGATCAAAAACAGGCACATAGTCCCCGTGATAAGGGCTGCGTTGAGGCAATACAACGGGGTAAGGATGTCCCCTCCATTGGGTGCCATCATCCACGCGAAGGTACTAAGTACTCAGGGTGCTCAGGCTCAGGTATATATGGTATCTCGATGGGTGATGGTGGGTGCTCAGGACCAGGCACGTAATCAGGAGATGGTGGGTGCTCAGGTCCGGGCATGTAATCCGGAGACGGTGGAGCTACTGGCTGCATGGGAAGTCCATCGTATCCGTATACGATGACTCGTGGAGAACCTCCATCGGATATCTCCTCATCGGCTCCCCAAAAGACTCTCCCTGGTTCATCAGTGTACACAGAGGTATAGATGGACAGCGATGATGCAAAGACATGACTGCCAGAAAGATAAATAAACTTATGGATAAGTAAATTAATAAAACCAGTAATGTATATATGTAGTATAATCTAAACATGTAACAGATCCCGAAAGCATAAATCATAACCAACTAAAGCAACTCAATCGTGGTATGTGTCCCCGTGAAAAACTTTTGTAGATCAATGTTTGAAACTGTTATAGTCCAAGTAAAAAAAAATATTTGAACTGGTTACACCTATAACCGTAGCTCATTGATGCAATCTGTAACACCCCCAAAATGGTTCCGCAGCGGAATAAGGTTAAGAGAGTGTGTACTTCATAGATCAATATAGCACAAATATGAGAACAGCCTCTCTATGATTCATTAAAAATTGATACATTATTAAATAAACCATGTTTTTGTTACAATAGCCCGAAGATTAAATTGTTTCACCATGAAAAGTAAAAATTTTAAAGACATACCAAAAATTCCCAAAATGTAATGCACTCCAAACTTTTCATAGTAATGACTCCAAAATGTGACCACCAATGAATCCTTTTCCACGACCTATGACCTGAGAACAACATCTTAAAACGCACATAAAGTTGGTGAATTCACAGTTTAATAAATGTATAAAAATAGGACCACAAGATTTCCAATGTAAGACATGTAACACATACAATATCTCAAAAGTAATTACGAAGTGCACTAAGCTCATGACACCGAAGCTCGACATCTATGTATGCAAAGTTAATGCACATAAAGTGCCGTTTAGATGTTCAAACCCGCAACATCCATATTGTCTGACTGTATAACTTCGTTGTTTCAGTACATTCGAAACTGGTGAGCGCTACTCACCCGAACAGGGATGTCAATCCCAAATAGATCTAATCATAACATTCGCGCTCGCTAACTAGCAATTGACAGTTCTGATAGTGGGCAATAATGTTTACTACTTAGGCCAACTCGAAACTTGTTTAAAAGGGTACTATGCGTCCAAATTAAAACGATGCATGTTTCTCACGCCCAAATTGTATAACTATATAATTGTATAAAAGCAGGGCTAGAATCACCGAAAGGGAATGATAGATTTATCTAAATCAAATAAGTGAATCGTCTCGGCAATCCTAATGCAAACCTAATTAATTATAGGTCGTAATAAGTATATGTATCCATCAATAAATAAAAACATCACAAGTCATATAGTACACACCACCCACTGAGTTTTTTATTAGAGTTTTATAGTTGAAATAATAATTTAAACCGTGACAGATAGTTTAAATAAGAGCAAATTACTGTACCCGTAAGAGAAAGTATTATTTTTCATCTACTAATGTTAATCAATTGTAAAAATATAACGATTTAAATGTGTTTATTGATTAATATGATATTCATTATTAATTTAATTGGTTTATAAAATAATTCTAAAAATAAAAATAGGCGCCCAGATTTTTTAAAACCCTCATATCTTTATCGTTTTAACTCAGTTTTATACTTTCTTATGTCCACGACTTCGATATTGAGAAAATCTATCAAAATTATCTATTTATAAAAATTAAACCTCTGATGAACATAACTTTTACTATTCATAACATGTTCTTAAAAATTGTTTCTTATGTAATTTAATAATATATAACTATAAAATGAGTAACTGTTCCATTTTAATTCCGTTCTCAAGTTTCTTATGTCCACGACTTCGATTGAGAAAATAAATCAAAAATATCATATTATAAAATAAACCTCTGATAAACATTAAACATTTATTGTTCATGAACATTCATAAAACTGTTTTTATGTAAAATTATTATATATATATACTTAAAAAATACTAAACTTGTTCATTTTAAGTCTCCGTCTTCCACAAGTTCTATGTCCTTGGATTCATCATGAAGAGTACTATGTTTATAAAATATCTCTTTTATAGTTCAGATCCGAAACAGTAGGTATGTGCATAAAATAACTTATAAAAACACTTTTTAATACGTTTAATTTAACGTAAAACATTGTAAATGTCATATCTCCTCGTTATAATCCGTTTTTAAAGTTACTTATATGCTTACGATCTTGGAAGTGAACTATTTTAATAAAATATAAAATGTACAAGTTAAGTGTCGAATTCCATCAGTAGGTATTTAAAAGTTAGTTAGGGTTTTTGATTAATAAGGCAAGTTTTATAATTACTTTTATTTAGGAACCTTGCACCATTATTTTACCAAGTTTTCTACCATATGTCATACATATAATAAGTCCTCTAATAGTCTATAACACTTGTTCAAATGAAATCCATGTCCTTGTAATCTTTTGATACATAAGTTTGTAGATAAACCTTCAACACCATTTAATTTGTAAATCATTCATATAAATTATTTAACACTTTTACTAAGCATGTCTCTTTATTTCAAGTATTATTTTACTATATATAACATAAAATTCTAATTTAGTAAGCTCCTAAATACCTCATATAACACAAAAATAATAGTAGGTGGTGTCTAACATATATAACAAGTATGTACATAAAAGATAATGAAGGAATGAACATGAATGCTATAATAGACCGTAAGAAGATATAGAATTATGAACACAAGAATAACAACCCTACCCAAAGCCTTCTAAAATCAAACCCTAATCAGAAAACCCAAATTATGCTTTCTTGATTAAACCTTATAAACCCGAATCCAAAGCTTGTTAACAACACCTTGAGTAACCTTAATGACCTTAGAATGAACACTTGAATACTTGGAATGTATTAGGATCCAAAATTAAAAAATGCAACCAGTAGTTGTTAATATTGAGCCAAGGGTATGCGCTTATGTTTTGGTAAGAAGAGATGACGTGTTTTTCTTGAAAATGAAAAGAGATGACTAGTTTACAAAGACTTGCCCATATATAGTACCTTGAAACCCTAAACCACCTAAAATGAACCATGGATGTTGTTGGATTAAAGATAAGACAAAAGACTTTCTCCTCCAACTACCAAGGCCATACATTATAAGCACACAAGGTCCCTTGTACTTTGAACAAGCAATTTCTAGAAATGTGAGCTTATGCTACATAAATGTAAGGATACAAGTTGTAAAGTACGTGTTAGTGGATATTTTGTGTTATTTCTTGTGTAAACAAAACTAGGTCCGGTTTTGAGAGTTTATTATAATTTAAATAAACTAAGTTAATTTTTGGTAAATAATTTATTGGGTATAAAAGTGGGTATTTTGTTTGAATGTAGATGGTAAAGGATGCCTCCGGGTATGTATGAATGTCGTTTATTATTGCGAAACGAGAAGCGTTATAACGTAACCAATAAAAATAAAATGAAAGTTATAAAATATACTCCATTAATAATCATATAATCACTTGCTTGAATGAAACTTTAATTTGTTTATTCCGTTTCGATGATCGTTGATTGTTTAGTTTACTGCGATTAACTATACCTAATTATTAAAAGCAAACGCGCAATAACTCAAAAATAACTAATGGAATAATTAAATCATAAATGACCTGAAAATGAGAAAATGTTACAAACTCCTCTATTTAAGGCCATTTCAATACATCCTTCATATCAACTATATCCCTTTCTATAACTGAGATCGTATTCAAAACAAAAGATGTCTGACTAGATTTTACCTATAGAAGTTCAATGAAACAATGAACAAACTACCTGTTAAGTCATTACTTCAATTTTGAACCGTATCAAAGCTTTGGAAATCTTCAATAGACTCTTCCAACTTCATATTTTCTTACGGTATCCGTAAAAGTTTAGTATTTCATTTCTTGTAAACTATTATCAAGGTTTTGAAGTTACATGGTTAATGTGAATCACAATTCAACTGCACCCCCACCAATCTTTAAATTTTTCCATCCGTGTTTCCGATTGGCACTTGTGATGGGCTTTGGTGTTTTTCATACCCTGACAACTTCATGGCTATTATCTGGAACCCATCTATCATGAAATATATTGGTGTTTTCATCCCATATTTCACTACTCATGTAGAAACGAAAAACAATTGTACTAGGTTTTGGTGTCCGAAACATACCAACTTAGACCCAACACTTCTAAAAATATCTTACCCTTATTCGGGAGAAGGTTCTTGGTTTGTGTCAATATATACATTAAGCACTAATAGATGGACAATGTTGCAAAATCTACCCAGCCAAACACTTAGAATAAAAAACTCAAGTCAGGTTGTTGTAGGTAATTTTATTTACTGGGCTGCTTCTGATAGGTGTGGACTACATGACAATGGAGTCATCACATAATTATGTAATTTAGTTTCTTTTGATATGACTAACCATCAATTCCAGATAATATTTATACCTGAACCCTTACTTGTTTGGCTCGTTTCCCCGTTCTGTATTACTCAATTAGGCAACAATCTGGTTCTATCAGCAAACTACCATGTAGGTGATAGCCGACTACTCTATGCATGGGTCTTAGAGGTCAATGGTCTTTCTGTAACCTCTTATAGGATGATTGTTAGTGTTCCCACCCCTTATTCTACTAGGTTACATGGTTTTAATATGGATGAAGAACCGATAATTGAGGTTGATGATATCGAATACCTAATGGATACCACTCTTAGTTTACCATCGAACACAAGAACAGTTTTAAAGGAACTTGGTGTAGAAGCAAATTTTGCTGTTCATTCTTGTTGGAGGACATTCAAAGAGTGATGAATATCTGTCTGAGGAAACTGATTGTTCTTTTCCAACCTTGTGTTGTTTATTAATTTTCTAGTAAAGTATGTTGTTCTACGTTGTGTTATTTCTTGGAACTAGTTTTGTCAATGTTGATGTAACGAGAACTTTCCTTTCCATGATGTTATGGAATAAAATTTCTGCACTTTATCTTGTCAAAGACTGTAATCGTTTATATGTTTCCATACTTATTATTTTAATACATGCTAAATCAGAGGTTAGTGATGCAAGCGAAAGGATTAATACAAAAAGAATAGATCAATACAATACACCATAACTTTTAACACATGTGAATGTTCCAAAACAGGTGGGGTTTGTAGAATGTGGCATATGGACAGTATCTTCTTATACATGTTGTTCACATGACACTCATTAACAATCGACAATCTATTCCAGACTGCCTAGCATATCATGAACATATGGCAAAAAAAACAATTAAGCATAGTGTAGCAATGTGGCAGGCTTTATACGTTCTATGCATGTGCTTTTAAATGATGCAATTATTCATGTCTAGTTCTAGTATGAATGTATCCAATGGTAAAATGATTAAATCGTTTTTGAACTGAATTTATTTCGTTTATTTTTAGTTACATGTACTGTGTTAAACACATAACCCGAAATGAGTAAAGTATAATGATTAAAAAATATATATAATAAAAATAACACAAAACACACACTCTTATTCTTACAACCAAGCACAATCTTATACCTCACAGCCACCCATCAACACAAAAAATAATCTATACAAACTCATATCCTTATAACACCATCACATTCACCCCAACTTGACAACCAACACTAATAGCCAGCCACCTGATGGAGCCATATGATCAAGCTAAATAAGTGCCTTGTAGAAAAGGAGATTGGTGTTGCGAACATCTTGTCGACCATTACAGTTATGATAAAAAATACTAAGAGTGTCCTTGTTCAAAAGGAGAACAAAAACCAAAAATCATTAATGAGTCTATAAATTAATTTGTATGTTAAAACTCTGATTTTCTCAAATTCTCTGCTATGATAATACCAGGATTTCTGACGATAAGAGGATGTTGGCTACATTATCTGGAAGGATACTTCATGAATCGTATTATTCTTCAGGCCTTCACACCTCCAATTTTATATACGTCCCATTCAAGGAAGTCCACGTTATTCTGCGGAACTTCCAGATCTGCAATGAATGTTGGAAAGGACGAGTGCTCAAATTGTAAGTTCTTGGCTGAAAAGATAAAAACACTAGAGCAAAATAAAAATACTAGAGGGGACACTAGAGATGGAAAGGCATCCCGAGAACCACACCATTGACTCAGCTGCAATACTTCACGAGCTGTATAATGACATGGGAAAACTTGGTTTGGAGTAGTTTTTCATTTAGCTAAAAAAATTTAGCAACTAAGAATGTAATTTGTATGCTTTTATTTTAGAACTTTGAGGTATTTTTATTGTTATTCGTATGCTAACCGTTTATTAATGGTCGCTCTAAGTATTTAAGATATTCAATAGTATCGCTTTTTGGAAAATATGTGTATACTGTCTTATCAATGCAATGAATACAACTTAATGTATCATTGCTCTAAGTATTTACCACTATTAACAATCAGTCGCTCCGGTTATTATGGATATAGGTAATGTCAACACCGTTTATCAACTTTAGTTTATTTGTTGCTCTATTATTTAAGAAACAAACCACCAGTCGCTCTGGTAAAAATGGCTATATTGTCATGTCAATGCAAATTAATAAACTATAATGTATCTCGCTCTATGTAATTAAGAAACTCAACCACCAGTCGCTCTGGTAAATATTGATATATGTCTTGTCAATGCAATTAATAGAATTTAATGTATAGGTCGCTCTATGTATTTAAGATACTTAACCACCAGTCGTTGTGGTAAATATGGATATAAGTCATGTCAAGGCAATTAACAGAACTTAATGTATAGGTCGCTCTATGTAATTAAGAAACTCAAACACCAGTCGCTCTGGTAAATATGGATATATGTCTTGTCAATGCAATTAATAGAACTTAATGTATAGGTCGCTCTATGTATTTAAGATGCTTAACCATAACCGTCGCACTGTAAATATGAATATATGTCATGTGTCATGCAAATAAAAAATAAAACTTAATGTAATAGGTCTCTCTATGTAATTAAGAAACTCAACCCACCAGTCGCTCTGGTAAATCAAGATATATGACTTGACAAAGCAATTAATAGATCATAATAAAATATGTCGCTCTATGTATTTAAGATATCTTAACCACTAGTCGCTCTGGTATATGATCTAATTCATGGTTAAGGAATTAATAGAACTAATGTAATAGTCGCTTCTATGTAATAAAGATACTCAACCACCAGTTGCTCTGGTAAATACGGATATTTTGTAAATATTTAACAAAATCAACCAAAACACGCCTCGGTAAACGTATTTCACAAAATCAATTTGTAGTTTTGTAAACATCTACACTTATAAATACCCCTAAATATCCTTCTTTCCAAATAACCCTAAATTTTAAATAATCTACTCAACTCCTATTGAAAAGAGTATGGCCACTTCACCAAATGATGTAAGAGTACAAGTCATTATGAAAATCCGAGAAGAAATGGATATGGAAGTCGCTTTGGAAGAGGAAATGTTGAACCTTTTTACTCGATTTTTAGAAAGAATACGACTACGTAGGTCTGAAATAATTAGGTTGGGTTCACAACCTGATAATCCTCTTGTCGACCATGGTAGGGAACTTTTAGAGAGGCTAACTGGAGCGGACATGCGAAATGCAATGCAGATGATGGGGGCAAGGCACGAGTTGCAGCGCAGCTTGGCTGAAAAGGTAGTCATGATCACCCACTATAGACAAATGTAAAATGTTGATCTATTGGGTTTCGTTTTATAGTTGAAGTATTGTCTTTTAGTTTTAGTTATCGTGTTTCCATTTTAGTATCTTGTTTTAATTTAATATCCATTGTCTGTATCGTATGTATCGTATTTGTAACCTTATTCCAGTAATGAAAAAAGAAATTTTATTACTAAACACAACGATACAAAAAAACAGAATACAATTGTCTACATATCATCCAAAATGAAAGAAATGATAATTAAAAACAAGACTCTGTTTGTGATTGTTTATTATTGTTTTGAACGAGCACTTATCTGGTTGTGATTGAATAATTGTCATTCTCTTATCTGCGTGAGAAACGAAAGTTGATGCACATATTATAGGAATCAAAGCATCCCTTGCACCGCTTGCCAGTCTTCAACTCTAATAACTTCTGTTGTTTGTTACTACTGTTTCTTCACTTGTAGAACACATCCCAAATCCATGTAAACCCGCCCATTTCTTAGTCTCCACTCTCATCCAACATCCGCTCTCTACCCGATAAGTGTTTCCGTCCCTAAGTTGTGGTCGATTCAAAAATTTATGCGTACGATTTTGTGCGCCTCTGGCTTGGCAGTCCCAACAAGAATTACGAATAAATATAAGAATTCAATATAGTAATATACTAAACCACTTAATATCATAAGTCTGAAACGAAGTTTTTCTCAACGACACATTAAATAAAACACTTACAACTATAGTTGGAAAAGGTTGATTACAAACATTACGGTTGTGGCCCTCCATGCCACACCTTGTACATGAAGGTAATCGTCGAGAATCATTGGTTGAAAGGAATGCGATATTTATTTTTCGGTCGACCAAGTTGTCGCATTGATCATAACAGGCGGTAATTAACAAATTGCAATTCGATTTGGAGACATGCCAACATTTTTGGATCTTTTACAGAATACACCAGCTCCTGGAAGGTTCTTTTAAGAGTTGTTGTTCTTAAACCACGACTTGCCCATAAGTTGTAATAGTCAAACTTGAACTCGCAAACAGCACACAACATGACTGTACGGTAGTCCGGAAAGTTGCCAATTGCTACAACCTGCATTGAAACCCCCACTAAATCAACCTGATGTACTTCTAATTTGTTAAACACTTGGAACAGTTTCAAGTGATCAATTGGCCTAACAGTCCAATTGGCACTCTTTAACATTTTGTCGTATACTTTTGCGGCGGCCCAATCACAAAGCTCGTTCTCAGGTGCTTCTGTTATAATAAAAAAAACAATACATAAATAGTGGAAGTACAATATGGCTTAATATTGGTAATAAAAATTTGTTAATATGGTTTTATATAAAATTATACCTTCGTATTTATGTCGCTTTTCACAATACCACCTTTGCAATAGGTCTCGACAGTACTCAACAAGCATGGTTATATGGACTCTACGAACAATCCTAGTTAATGAATTAATCGATCTACAAAGTTTGAAGTCATGTATATTGTAACGACAATCTAGGCAATATGCCCTAACCATTTTTTTCAAACATGAATCTCAAGTTCTAACCACTTCAGTCTATGACCTCTTAGTTAAGAATTGCTTTATCAAAATCCTTCGTAGTTGTAAGCTTTACATGCCTTACTAAAAAATACACGCAGCTTTTTAATCCTTTAGATTACAATTCAAACATCAAATACGACTAAAACAAAAACCATGAAACTGAATAATCAAAAACTATACCACAAGCTTGGATAATGGTAACAGGTCTATCTTATATGATGCACAATATTAGGTAGTTCAACCTATTTTGCTCTTTAACTTGATAAAAACAAGTCCACGATACACAACCCTCATCCACTGAACACACTTTGTGGACAAGAGGTAATTATCTGGTTGTTTACATCCATCTAACATCTACAAGATTAGTTCAAAGTAAATTTCCTTTAAGATGCGCCCCGTCAATTATTATCAAAGGCCTCATATAGTATAAGAAACTTCTGATCTGTTTTATAACCAACACATCAGAAACTATTTAGTATGTAAACACTAATCAGAAAAAATGAAGAAATATAATTCTCAATTTATAATATGCTTAACCGTAAACGCCAAAAGGACATAGTAACATCCTCCACAACATCATCAGCATCTATGAATGGTGTAACAATACCATCTTTCGCCAATATAAATTAGAACAATAATACGCCAACTGTGAGAAAGAATCTACAGACTTTCCATTGGTAAATATGCAGTGCCATATTTCTACCTCCCCATGCTCGCTTGTACGATATGTCTATCTTCCAATCGACCCTCATATCATGTTGTATATCCTTAATCTTATACACCCTATTACTATCTCTCATTTTATCAACTAGTATATTACCCAATAATTTCATAGTAGCGTTACGATTGATTAGGATTTATTTGTGTTTTAGAACAAATGTGGATTGTCTATGCAGTGCTTACAATGAAAGTATTACCCAATTTTTAACCGTACGAAGTTATACGTTCCATTTGCAATCTGTTGGTCACATTAACACTATACCTTTTTTGAAACCAGTTTGATATACCGCATATTGAAAGCATTCTCTAAAGATTTACACCTATAATGTACATGCAGTTCGTAAGACAACACCTACTGATATACCATGTAATCCACATGTATTTTTTAATATAAGGTTACGGGAGGTGGCGTGGAATAAGGCATTTGGGAAAAGTGTCACCTACCATTTTAGGAGTTTTTTTGGTTGATCAATTATAAACATTAGGAAAACAAAGACACATTTAAGATCAAAACATTAACCGGCGGGAAACAACTAACTTTTACAAGTTTGTGATTCTTTGATTTTTTGACACATATTTTCTGAACTATCTCCTTGCCCACAGAAACTTCGTGTACAAAGAATTGCACGTCATCTTCGTACTAACCTCGAAACTTCCAAACACATTTGTAGTATAAAACTGAAATCATGATGGAAATAATAACAAATTTCTTTTGACATAAAGCTAACAGCTCATGGTAATCAATATCTTTTGGTAGTATAACTTGTCTCTTTAATGATTGACAGACAAGGGTAACCTTAAATTTGAATTGACTAGGGAAACTCATATTGTGTATTACATAGTTTGTATGTGACCCAAATTGATATGAAAAATTTTGTATTGATATAGTCGTGTAATTACATACTCAAATCAATTTATCCATCAACACCAGGTCGCCTAAAATGTCAATCAATACTAACACCTAACCTAAAAAACTCAGGTCCTTATTGATTATTGTCTTTCAACCCATGTCCCTTTACTCTTCATTAAATTGAGGGACTAATTTTGTAAGTATAAATTTCAATATCCTTATATAAAGGAGGTAACTTGAGACAACGCACTACAGTATCAACACATACAGGGACTAAAAAATACACATACATAAATCATGGTTCGCTGTCCTATTTGTAAGGCCCAATTCTAATTATACGCACTTCATGGACTTCTGTAAATCCAAGGAGGAGATTTTATTGTTGTCCGGTAGAAATTTTTTTTATTAACTATAAATTCTTTAATTATAATAATAAACTTATTGTCTAACTAATTTTATGTAAAAAACTATTGTAGGGGACCATGAATTTTATAATTGTATGATGACTAATGTGTCCAGAGCGGTTCAAATTATAACCAGGCATGTTGAGAAAATATACAATACACAACAGAAGCAAGTTAATGTAGACCTTCAATCAATCCAAATGTTTAAACAAGCCAAAGGAAACGCGTAAATAGAAGTGGATTTTAGCTATTAGTTGGTTTGTATTGTTGGTTACTTCATTAAGTGAAAATGGTTATCAATCTACTCCTATTTTTTTGCAATTTACATTATGACTAGGAATCTGCATACGTTCTTTATGTTTCTATTGTGTAATAAACTAAACTATTCCGGTTGTTTCATAGCAAAAGTTCAATCAGCAAAAGCATAATACAATATTAAGGTTTGGATTCATTGTGTAGCGGAAAGGTGATAGTAGCCTAGGATATAAATAATAGTTTCCAGCTAATATTAAACTAGTACATTTAATATAAAACTATACATAACTACGGAGATACAAACTTACCATTTTAATAGGAAGTCACTCCTAAAAACAAATACTTTAAACTAGCCAACCAAAAACACATGATTAGAAATTTTTAAAACAGTCAAGCAACATACCTCTAATTACAATCTTATACTATCCGCAAAAAGTATCCAAAACATGTGTCTCCGATAAATGCAAGCCCTAAATATGCAATCTTTAGCAACGCATAACATCTTATAATCATAACGGTACAAAATAATTGCACACCCAAACCCCCGCAGTCACCGTACGCATCACTTTAGTATGGGACCAAACTACCTTTTCCACGGCAAATTATATTGTAACTTTCTAGGGGTATGCCTTTAGCATCTAAAATGCCTTATTCTTAAAGATATGGTGGAATGTATTACTAAAATGCTTTCCTCATTTTGATCCACCACTTTCTTGTCTCAACACCTTCGAAAAAAGGGAATCATACAAAGTGATCACACCGGTTCTGATATGCAGGACGCCGAGGCAGTAATGTTTGTTAGGTTCGTTTATAGAAAAGAAAACCTACATTCCAATAAAAGTAAATATAAAGTAAATTAGCAAACATACAAAAAGTTTGTTTCCAAATATGAACAACAAGCCTTTTCCAACGTCTGCCCACATAACGGGATACCTAACTCCATTACAGACCCATCCAGGAATATCTCCCCGCATTACAAATCCGCAGAAATAAGAGCTGGCTATGGCCCAATCCGCGTCTGTTGGCCTAAAACTCCACACTAACTCGAACCATGCATCCAAGTGCTGGTTATTGGATTATAATTATATTTAGATTCACAAATATTGTGCCGTTAATATAAAGTACAATATTTTGGCCAAAGTAAAATAAACAATTACGTACTATGTCTGAAAGCCACCCAATTTCCTACAAAAACCCAATAGATTTAACCATAAAGGGCCGAAAAACAAAAATGTCATTATTAGCCCCAAGGGAAATATGTGACTTGTTCATCACCTAAAGCATAAACCAAATCAAGACATTAAGGCAATTTGACCCTCGTTCTCGCTATAAGGGTGCTCTAGAGAAATCTTGAAAAGTCAAAAATATAAAGTTAATAAATTATACATTATGGTTAAAGATCTGCTTAGGTAATAGAAACAAAAAGTAACCTTGTGAAATTCAACCAAGGGGATTTCTTTCAAAGCTATTTGGCTTTGTGTGATTGGTTCCTTTTTATTCCGTTTGTTTTTCAACTTTGTGCTCTCCTGAAGACAAATAAGCTACAAATTTATAATTTTAAATTTTTTTAACATCATCAACATCATCATCAAAAGAAATTTGAACAAAACCAGGATGTATAAACCCATTCTTCCAAAGAAAGAAGTTTTAAATCTGGGTCGTCATCACCAACATCATCATCAAAAGAATTTCGTCTATTTTGTATTTGTAACATCCTTGCCTTTCTTTTAAGCCTCTTCATATCAACTTTTAAAAAAGCTGATGGTACATTAGTGGGTGGTTGAACGGTATATGAGTCCACTAGAGCTTTTCCAACAAACCTCTTCCTCACGAGTTGTCTAACAACCTTCTCAGATGAAGGTGGTTCATTTTGGTTAACCACATTAACTGCATTCACATAAATTGACAGTTGCTGAAAATTGTTATTACCATTGTTAAGGAAACAATTTATTTCTTCATCTATTAAAAACAACTTACTAAAATATACCAACTTATTATTTGATGATTTTAACAGATTTTTATAAGGGCACATTTTATAATTAGATAAATACTTATGTGCAACTTGATATACCATAGTAATGACCCATTAATTTTTTATACAAAAATAAGACTAATAGTGGATTGAAGTGACCAATAACCTCCTATATTTATGACTGCATTCATATCGTTTTACTTACCATCTCACCCTATTTAAGATAAATATCAACTTACTACATTAGATTCATCTGTTAACAGTTTTAGTATATTATACTTTACAAAAAAATCAAAATTATGCCTCCTATTCCATGTGTGTTCATTTGGCAGCAGTTTTTCAACATGAAGCTATGGAGGAACAACACTGGGGTGAATACTGTCATAGGAATTGCATGGAGCTTAGTGAAAGGATAAGGCAAAGAGATGCTGTGATTGGAGCACTACAGCAAACTGGGAGTCGAGAGAAAATTGTACGTGCTGTTGCTTATCTAAGAGAGATTCAGAATGGAGATATTGAGAAACTTGACTAGTACATGGCAATGGTGACTGAGTCACGCAACCGTTTACGTCATAAACAATGGTTCATTACAACCATGATGAACCACTAGATGATGTTTGTGTCGTACATTGGCAAACTAACACGTAAGAATCTAGACTTGGTTTGGGTATGTGAGTGTTTTGAAATAAGGGTTTAGATGTAACTAGTTGGTTGTATTAGGTTAAGGATGTAGTATATGTCAACTATCTTTATGTAAGTGCATGATCTAGCAAAAATTATTGTGCATTATTTTAACTTGTAGAAAGTGACCTACAATAAACACTATGTTGTTCCTTCTATAAGTGATTTACGAAAGGATTAGGTCAACTTTCATTCAGTATTCACTAAGGTGCAAACCATCGTTAAACCAAAAATTCAACGTTAATATAACACCTATGGGTGCCATACAAAACATAACCAAGGCGCTTTTTATGTAGTTTCTAATATTTTTAAAGCTGCATAATTAAACAGGTGTTTAGGATTGCTTAATACTATAATGAGGTCCCCACGTTACTTTTATGTAGCTTCCAATATTTTTATGCAGCTTAGAAAATAAAGAAGTAACCATACCTTAGAATATTGCTTGTCAGGAGTTTGAACAAACGGATCATCAACTGTTTCTGACCCATCCAAATGAATTTCTTCTTCTCCGGTCTTAACCATATCAGATAAGGAATCATTCTCAGGGTTGTCAAAGTCATATTCAACATATTCCTAAAAATATTTAACTATTTTAAACAACCCGTGAAAAAATAACTTCAAAACCAAGTAAATTAAATAAATAATTACTACATTGACTTGTGTTTTGTAAATGATTCAATCAAATTAGTAACTAATAAATCCACCACGCGAGTATAGAGGTAAGCATTTGGGAGAAGTTTGTTTCAGGTATTGCTGCTTCGAGTAGTTGTGTCCATGGATGAAGACGAAAACCTTTAGAGTCGGTATAATACAACTTTGAAGATTCACATTCATAAAAGCCACCATCATATTTGTCACATGAAACTTGCTAGTCAAACATTAATAATTTCACTTTCACTAGCCTGAAATTAAAAAATATATATGTTAAGTTAAATTAAAGATTAGATTATGAACTTAAGTGAACGACAAATATAACCTTTCCATCACCAGAGTCAGCTACATTCTTATCATATTCCTTGGGATCAAATTCTTCGGACGAACTGATAATTCACCATGGAAAACATCTAAATATGAACTTTCCGGCCTATGCAGTGAAAAATATTATAGTATTCCAAAAGTTTTTGAGAAAAATATTTATAATCAAATTGTTATATGATAATTAGTTGGTTTCAAAATCTAACATTTTTTTTAGGAAGATTCAAAGTGGGTGTTGAAACAAATTGGTTGGTAATCGACTGTATACACAAGTCACGAGATTAAAGTTGTTCTTTAACTAAGTTCTGGGCGTAAAACCTAAAAATCTCATAAGAGTAAAAAGACCAAAAATCCCCTAATTGAAAGAAAATTTATAAAAGCTTAAATAAAATTCATTAAGATGTTAAAATTAATGTAAATGCCAAAACCAAAGTAACAACTATTAAATTTATTAAGAACAAAATACTTTATGTTATACAAGGAAATTAATTAAAATTATATAGCATATTGTTTATATATGCCTAAATATGTATATAATTTAATTATACATTAGTAAAATATACATAAAATTAAAGATAAATCATAAAATAATTATGGAAAATAATAAAATCTGCATTTTGAACCTATTTTAAAGCAATGACCTCGCCAAATCATTTTATGAATATCTCTTTTCATTTATCATTTGTACATCTGAAATAAAAAACTAACCAAAACTAAAAAATAAAAGAAGTAGCCTACGAATTTTCCAAGGGCTATGTGCGATTTTTATAAGATACAATATAAGGTCAGGAGTGTGGGAAAAATATTGGAAGAATTTAAATAAGGCTTTTTTCGATTTTGTATTGTTTTGGGTACGAATAAGCACCGGGTCATAAATTCATAAAATCACTAAGGAACTTCCAAGTAATTTTACAACTCACTTTTCACCTATAAGTCGATCTATGCATAAGAATAATGTTCATGCAATTTTATTTAGATTTTATAAATCAAATCATATTCAAACCCTATATTTTTTTATAGTTAATTATGATATCGGCGGCATAAAAACTTTTTGTACATCCGATTTATATTTTTATAGTTTCTATCTCATATAACTCAGATAAAATGTTGGAAAAATTTAGAAATGATTCGAATAATTATTGGAGATTTATTTGTGTTTACCGATTTCGAAAATAAGGGAAAAAGGAAAGAAAATGGTTAAAATGAATTAGGGTTAGGGTTTTACTATTTTTTCCAGGTGTAATTAATGCCAATGATTGGGAAATAATTGTGTTTGTGATTGGGGAAAATTTGATTAGGGTTTTGTGAATTATTTTGTTAGCCGAATTGCTATTTAAAAGTATAAGGACTTGTTTTGTAATTTCTGAAACTTTGGGGTCTGATTTAAGCATGTTATTATATTTGTTATGATCTGAGAAAAATAAGTTGGGGGGTAGAAAATGTCATTTTGATATTATTTATGTAAACCTTACTATTTATAGAAACCTGCTATTTATAGAAACATGCTATTTATGGAAACTTACTATATATAGAAACCTGCTATTTTTGGAAAGTCTATTTTTAGAAAGTCTATTTTTGGAAAGTTTAATTATGGAAACTTATTAAATCAGGAAAGTTATCATTTATGGAAAGTTAATTAAGGAAAGTCTATTTTTGGAAACTTACTATAATTAGAAGCTGCTATTTTTGGAAAGTACCCAATATAACAAGAATACTAATCATGAAACATACTAATCATGGAATATGTTAATCATGGAACGTACTAATCAAGGAATCATGCTAATTATAGAAAGTTACTAAAAATAGAAAGTTACTAAAAATAGAAAGTTACAAAAAATGGAAAGTAACCTTAATCATGAACAAGTAACTTATATATGTCCTTTAACATGTAGATCGCATTAAGCAGGAGTAGCTTCCATCTTCTTATCCATCTCTTTCCGTTACTGCTGGACATAAGGTACGGATATTCCGTCCTTTCAGTAAGGACATTCTTTCTTTTCATGATTCATCCCCAGAACTGCTATGCTTCCCCATTTTTTTATGTCTTTTGCCATGATCCTTTACATGTTTGATTTCAAGACTTATTCTATTGCCCGAGCTATATATACGCATGACCATGATTTACATGACTTACCACCTAGTCATGGAGGTACCATGACCGTGACACATGAGGCACCTGTGTCACGACTCTTTCGCGTTGAGAGTGATTTCACGCGGCGTCCCTTTTCATGTTACCAGATTATATTTCATGTTTGGCCATTATTATTCAGGGGCGTATGGGTGCATCCTAGTTTACATGTTTACACGTTCATGGTGATTGGTTGGTGTGTGCTCTACATCCCATCACATTGGAGCTGATCCCTCCACCCATATTATTATAAGAGGTCACCCCTCTATTACATGTTGAGGCAGCCCCTCTATTATATGCATGTATTCACGACATTATTATTATGACATGTATGATTATATGAGCTCGTGGGCATTCCTTATTATTTATGTTTATACTATCCATGATATTTCATGACATCTTTACTTCGTATTACCATGCTTTACATGTTTATTTCCTATTCTTCATGACGCATTCTCCAGGTTTCCTCATGACACTTTTGATCTTTCCGCTACTTTGTATTTACTATCCAGGATTCATACTTATTAATTACATTGTTATTATATCCGTTCACTGAGCGTTATGCTCAGCCGTATTTCTTTCTCTTTCTTATACGGCAGGTATCTAGAGGGAGATTGGGCATGAGAGAGTGTGTGCTTAGGAAGTGACCTATTTAGCTTCCTTTCTTTATATCGCAGACATTTTGATGTGCTATACTATCTTGGACACATGTTTCGTCCTTTAGACTTCTTTTACGTTATTCATGTTGATCTCATAATTGGGAGCCGATGTTTGATTCCGGCTTTCCACCTTGTCCTATGTTATCATTTATGACTTTATGCCTTTATTATGCTTTGATATGACACCATGATTATGACGTTTCGGCCTCCTTTCCGGAGTGGGTCGTTACAATTATGGTATCAGAGCTAAAGGTTTCGACCTGTAGGCTCTAAAACTTGACCTGTGAGGATTGGGTAGACATTAGGTTCCTTCAGAATCGACGTTTATCTTCTGTCGCGTTTTGACCTTTTAACCGTTTAATCATTAAACCCTTTTTGCAAATGTCAGATGGTGAACACTCGTACCGATGCTGAACTCGCTGCGGCCGTTCAGGCAGCCGTGGATGCCATGCTCCCACAGATTCGCGAGCAGGTTCGCGAAGAGTACCGCACTGGTGCTGTAGCTTCGGGTAGTAATCCTCCACCAGTCACTATTCATACTTGGCTTGAGCGCTTCAATAAGCAGAAACCCCGTTCGTTCGAGAAGGCAGTAGCCCCTGTTGATGCTGAGAATTGGATCTCCCATATGGAGAAGATCTTCGACGTGATGGATTGTAATGATGCTTTTAAGACCAGATTGGCTGTGTATAAGTTCGAGGGTGACGCGTTGGCTTGGTGGAAGGCCTATAAGCAGGCCAAAGGAGGAGATGCGTGGGTCTTACTTTGACTTGGGCAGCTTTAAAAGAGCAGTTCTGTCTTCAGTTTTTCCCTTCGGAGCGAAGCAAAGATGCCTTGAAGTGGGTAGTACATTCCATCCGCCAAAGGGCGAGTGAAAATAGTACTGAGTACATGCAGCGTTTCCTCCGCTTAGCTGGTTTTCTTGGACAGGCTGCTGGCACTGCAGAAGAACAGGCGAAGAATTTTGTGGGGGTCTTATAAGTCAATCCTTGACAATTGTCTTGTGTATACAGGTTTCCGGATGTTGCTCAGGTTTGCGGATTTGCACGCTACTTAGAAGAATCTTCGTGAAAGGGTAATGGACTATGATAGGTACGAACGTTATGACAAGAGGTTAAACCTTCTGTAATCCAAATCTTTATGACCTTGTTTTTTGTTTTCCTCTTTTTATCCTTATTAATTTTGTACAGTTCACTATTCTCCCAGGCTAAGAGTTTGGAGACCGATATCAGTCGGCCACTCAGCAGAATAGTTACCGGGGTCATGATCAGAAAAATACGTAAAAGGGTTTCTTCTGACAGGCATGGCGGTGGTGGTATACTTAGCGTACAACAATTACAACAACTAACTCTCGTACTACCAACAGGCAAATCTTATTTCATTATCGTCTTTATTGTTATATGATATGATTTCTAACATACGTAATGGTAACAGGGATTATGGTGTGACGCGACCAAAGGAACAGAGGTTGCAATCCCACGATCTACCAACTCGGGTAATATCTTGAAATAACAAGTGTATTCTTTATGTCTAAGTTCCATGTTATATGAATATCTTTGATCTGGTTTCCCAACAGTCCAGGGTACCCTCTGAGGGTTATACTCACCCTGTTTGCAACACATGTGGACGTAGACACCCAGGAGAGTGTCGTCGTGCTGCTGGTACTTGCTTCAAATGTGGCCAGGCTGGTCATCTTCAGCGGGACTGCAAGAAGAACATTGGTGCTAAGTTTGTTCTGGTATTTGATGACAAGAAGAAAGCCTGAGATTCAGGCCGTGTCTTTGCACTTACTCAGGATCAGGCCGCCAATACTTCAGGTACCATCACGGGTGCATTATTTATCTTCGGACGTGCAGTATTTGTTTTATTTGATACGGGTGGCGACACAATTCTGTGATATCTATCCTAGTTTTGCCTCATTGTTTTACTATGACTCCTATAATACTTGATCATGTATTTGTATATCACACCCATGAAAGACTCCGCATGTATGTACCATGTATTTAGAGATCTTCCTTTACAGTTTGATGGACAAGATTCGTTCGGTTAATTGCACTCCCTTGGATATGTGTGAATTTGACATAACTTCTGTGTATAGGACTGGTTTTTAGCTGCACACGTGCTATGATTGACTGTCATTCCCGTCGTGTTATATTCGGCGATTTTCATGCTCTGAATTTATTTACATGGTTCCTTACCGGGAAATTCTATGAAGCTCATTTCCGCTTTTAAAGAATGTACCTTACTTCGCATGCTGTGATTGTTTTTGTGCTCCATCATGACACGACTTCTGACGTTTCTTCTATTCATGATCAGCCGATTGTTTCCGAATTTCAGGACGTATTTCCGGAAGAACTTCCAGGAATACCTCCTATTCGCGATGTTGAGTTTAACATTGAGCTTATTCCCCGGAGTGATGCCAATGTCCAAGCTCTTTATCGCATGCACCGATTGAGTTAAAAGAGTTTTGAAGGATCAGTTACAGGCAGTTGTTGGAGCGAGGTTTTGGTTTTATTTCGCCCGAGTGTATCGCATGGGTGACACCTGTTCGTTTGCAAGAAGAAGGACGGTAGCATGAGATTATGTATCGACTACCGTGAATTGAACAAGATCACCATTCGTAATCGTTATCCCCTTCCACGTATCGATGATTTATTTGATCAGCTTCAGGGCGCTAAACATTTTTCCAAGATTGATTTACGATCTGGTTACCATCAGTTGCGAGTGAATAAGTGCAGGACATTTCCAAGACTGCCTTTCGCACACGTAATGGTCATTACAATTCTTGGTTTATGCATTTTGGTTCTCACGAATGCTCCAGCCTGTATTTAATGGGACTTGATGAAACCGAGTTTTCATGAATTCTTTGACAAGTTCGGCATCGTGTTCATTGATGATATTCGGTCTTCTCTAAGTCTAATGAAGAACTCGATGAGAATCTCCGCAACTTTCTACAGATTTACGACAGGAGGAGATATTTATATGCAAGTTTTCAAAGTTAGAATTTTGGTTGATAAGTGGATTTCTGGGTCACATTGTTTCAGCCTGAACGATTATTTTACTATCGGATCCGCGAGTTGAGGCTATCACAAAATGGCCAAGACCGACGTCTGTGAACCGGAGTACGGAGTTTCCTTGTTATTAGCAGGTTATTAACGCAGATTTTCGTATAGGGGGTTTCTCACGATTAGCCTTACCCTTAAACAAGCTTATGCGAAAAGGTGAGAAGTTTATATGAATGAAGAGCGAGGAAAAGAGCTGTTGAAGAGCTTAAAGTAACGTTGGTTTCCTCGCTCTATTATTCCTTAAATCTTCTATTGGTTCAGGTGGATTTCAGATTTACAGTGATGCTTCTAAGAAGGGTCTTGGCTGTGTACTCATGCAGCATGGGAAAGTGATTTCCTATGCCTCACGACAGCTAAAGCCCTATGAGGTTAACTATCCTACTCATGATCTGGAATTAGCAGCCGTTGTCTTCGCTCTCAAAATTTAGAGACACTATCTTTATGGGCGAATATGTGATATTTTTAACCGATCATAAGAGTCTCAAGTATATTTTCATTCATCAGAGAATTACATATGAAGACAGAGGCGTTGGTTGGAGTTATGAAGGATTATGACAAAAATTCAGTACCATCGGGTAAAAGCGATGTAGTGGCTGATGTTGAGTAGGAAGTCGGAATGATACGCTGGCATCAAGGTGGAAGAAGAGATTATTAGGTGACCTTGATGCGTTTGTGATATCGAGTTATGTGTTCGTGGGAACAGATCTTGGTTTCTGGGCTAGTCTGAGGTTGAGCTACCTAATTTCTCAGGATTAAGGCAGATCAGATGGATGACGCGCGTGTGAAATTGGGCAATTATTCAGAAATATTGATAAGCAGGCAGAGTTTCGTGTTGAAGACGATGGCATTTTATGGCAGGGTAATAAATTATATGCGTACCAGAGGATCTACACTTCGGAGAAGCCTTGATGACTGAGGCCCATAGTTCTCCATTTTCAATCCATCCAGGTTCGACGAAGTGTACCACGATCTCAAGCAACACTTTTTGGTGGAGTGGTTATGAGCGCGATGTGGCTACGGTTTGTGTCAAAGTGTTTAATCTGTCAGCCAGGGGTTAAGATTTGACACAAAGTACAAGTGGGGCTATTGCAACGTTAGAGATTCCAGTTTGGATAGGGGACGAAATATCCATGGATTTTGTTAACGGGTAACCACGACTCGAGGAAGAACGATGCTATTGGTTGTAGTAGATAGCTTGACCTAATCGGCACTTTTTCTTCCTATCCGTAAGGATTACCCCTGTTAGGTAAATTAGCACAGAATGTATCCACAAGGAAATGTTTGATTACACGGTTCCATCAGCGATCGTTGTTCAGTTATGAGATCCACGTTTCACGTCTCGTTTCTGGAAAGGTTTAAGAAAGCTTGGGGAATCCAGGACTCAGTTTACGTACAGCTTTTCATTCCTGAGACCGACGGACGTCGTGAGCGTCCGATTCATTACATTAGAGAATTATGTTACAGGTTAATTGTGCGTTAGAATGGGCAGGAAATGGGGATGACTCTATATGTCGGTATGGAGTTTGCCTAAATAACAGTTGGAATGCGAGCATTTAATGCGCTCCTTTCGAGTTGTTGTTTTGTAGGAAATGTCGTGCTCCTATTTGTTGGGAACAGGGTTCGGTAAATCGTATTATTGAGGGTCGAGATGATTGAGAGGACTAAGAATTAAGGTCGGCCGGTCGCCAGGGAAAAAGCTTAAGAAGCTCAGACTCTGTCAGAAGAGTTACGACGACGGGACATCGCAGAGCGTTAGAAGTTTCAGCGGGTGAAAATGTTTCTTGAAAGTATCAACCCTACACGTGGAGCAGGCGTTTTGTAATAAGCAAGCTTAGTCCTCGTTTCATAGGACCGTTTGAAGATTCTTGATCGCTGTTGGTGAGGTTTTCCATCGTTGGCATGTTAATCCTCAGACTATCTCATGTTTCACAATGGTTTCATGTTTCATTACTCAGAGGTTACAAGTATCATCTTTCACGTTGTATCTTGTCCATTTCGATTCAGATCCCAGTGAGGATTTTTCTTATAGGTAAGAGGCCTGAGTCCTATAATTACGACCGTCAGGACAGAGTCATGAGAACAAGGACTGATCCCCTTTTGTCAAAATTCTTTGGTGTAATCATCCCCGAGCGGGGAAGCCACTTGGAGAGGGACGAGGAGTTCCTATACGGACTTCTTATCCCTCATTTCTTCCATGATCTGGTATGTTCTTTTCAGTCGGTTATCATTGTTTGCTAATCGAGAGGAATTTTTCTTTTAGGAGGGAAGAGTTGTATACCTAAAAATTCTCAGATGAGTAAAATGACCAAAATGCCCCTAATGAAAGAAAAATGCATAAAAGCTTAAATAAATTCATTTTAATGCTATAAATTATGAAAATGCAACAAGTAACAATTATGAAATTTATGTAAGAATAAAATACATTATGTTATACAAGAAAAATAAATACTTATGTATATATATTATGTATGCCAATTTATTACATTAATTATATATGTATTATAATTAATAATTAAAGTAAATAATGAAAAGATAAATGCAAATAAACTTGATAACTATAAAATCTGTATTATACTTTTTTTAAAAACCTTAAAAATCTCGGCCATATTATAGAAAATGGGTTCCTTATAATTATCTTTTCATGTTTATATTGCATAACCTAAAAAAACACATTATGTCGGCACACAAAGAAAATCAAGGGAGGAGGCATCCAAGGTAGCTAATCATGAACAAGGTAATTATATATGTCCTTTAACATGTAGATAGCATTAAGCAGGAGTAGCTTCCATCTTTTACCTTATCCATTCTCTTTTCGTTACTGCTGGACATAAGTACGGATATTTCCGTCTTTCAGTCAAGGCATTCTTTCTTTTCATGATTCATCCCCAAATGAATGCTTCCCATTTTTATGTTTTTGCCATGATCCTTTAATGTTTGATTTCATGACTTATCCTATTGCCGAGCGATATATACGCTATGACATGATATTACATGGACTTTCCACATAGTCATGGATTTAGGTACATGACCGTGAAACATGAAGGCACCTTTTGTCACGACTCTTTCGCGTTGAGAGTGGATTTACGCGGCGTCCCCTTTTAATCGTTACCAGATTATATTTCATGTTTGGCCTTTATTATTCAAGTGGCGTATGGGTGCATCCTAGTTTACAGTTTAAACGTTCATGGTGATTGGTTTTGGTGTGGGCTCTACATCCAATCACATTGGAGCTGGATCCCTTCCACCTTATTATAATAAGAGGTTACCCCTCTATTACATGTTGAGGCAGGCCTCCTCTATTTTTGCATGTATTCACGACATTATTATGATGACATGTATGATTATATGAGCTCGTGGGATTCCTTATTATTTTTGTTTATACATCCCTGATATTTCATGACATCTTTATTCGTATTACATGCTTTACATGTTTATTTCTATTTCTTCATGAAGTATTTTCTCCAGGTTTCCTCATGAAACTTTTTGATCTTCCGCTACTTTGATTTACTATACTGGATTCATACTTATTAATTACATTGTTATATATCCGTTCAATGAGCGTTAATGCGAGCAGTACTTTTCTTTCTCTTTCTTATGCGGCAGGGTATCTAGAGGAGATTGGCATGAGAGGAGTGTGTTCTTAGATGTGACCTATTTAGATTCCTTTCTTTTATATCGCAGGACATGTTTGATGGGGCTATACTATCTTGGAACATGTTTCGTCCTTTAGACTTCTTTTACGTTATTCATGTTGATCTCATAATTGGGAGCCGATGTTTGATTCCGGCTTTCCACCTTGTCCTATGTTATAATTGGGAGCCGATGTTTGATTCCGGCTTTCGTAGATATATGGGTGAATAGAAGAATTTATGAGAAAAAATCAACGCGGGTTTAACACGGAGGAGACAAACTAAAATGAAAAGAAACGTTTTCAGTTTTTTCTCTTCAAGGATGTACAAACTATTTTTCCCCAAATCCTGTTTGGAAGAGAGGTCCTTTTAGTCTTTGCATTGAGAAATATATGACAATATTATGTTTCTTTTTATATATTGGATGAAAACCTTAAGTACAAGAATGACACATTTACCCTTATAGGTATCTAAAATATAATAAAGGTAAACAATCTTTCTTCCTCAATCTAATTACTTATACGAGTAAAAAATAGCATCACCATCGCAATTTTCCATGAATCACAGATATAAAAAATCATTGATGAATTCTTGTTATAACTCCATCAAAAGTCATATACATCCTTCTTGTGAATGTTTTTTTAATTGTTGTGAAACTTGGAGCTGTGTGTACAAAATTAATTAAATAAATCTACCTTTGATGTAAGAGTATAATATAAAAATGGTATACAATGGTGGTTCTTAGATCTGCGATTTTGCGGCGGCGATGGAGTGGAAATAGCAATAGGGTTGAGGGAGCAGCAGTTAACGAAGCTGACAATGGTGGAGGATGTGGTTGTGAAGATGATGGTGATGGTGGTTTTGGTGATGCAGATTGTGGAAATTGTGGTTGTGATTGGGTTTTTGTATGGACCAAGGAGGAAGAAGAAAGAAATGGAATAACTTTGGACTTATGAAAAATAAGAAATAAAAAAGTAGGTAAATACTGTGAGGATAGAATAGTCATGTGCTGTATGAATTATATCCTAGATAAGAAAGGTTGTGTTTTTCATAGTCTTCTACATTAAGGAATGGTGTTTGTAAAAAGACAAAAAGAAATACAAAAGTTTCCTGTGTGGAAGAGAATTTGTTTGCAAACAGCCCATTAAGCAAAAAAGAAACATACCTTTACTTTTTTTTAAATTAACAACAAAATTAAAATGTATTAATAATAAAAACAGTATATAATTGTTCAAAATACATTTAAAAATATTACAAATGAAAGTTAAAATAATAAAGCTTTTTTACTTACAATTTTTTTTTGGAAAAAAGACAATCCCCAACAAATATAATACTCTCACAAACAAAAAAACTTATATGAACAAACCCATATAAGATGGAACAAATGACATGCCCAAAACATGCTTTGGGAACATGCATAAAAGGGAAATCAAAATATAAGTGCTAAAAAAGCCCATTCTATCTTTGCATGAATCACTAACATCCTCAAAAACAGTCTCAGCATGACTACTGCAACAAACAATAATTCTGAAAGAAAAAACTCCAAGTTGGTTCTTCCCAACAGACTTCGAAACCAAAACCAGATGAAAATCCCACAGAAAAAACATCAGACACACCATATAGTGATTCTCAATAGCATAAACTACACTACACCTCTAGAAATACCCCTTATACCACCTGAACCAAAGATGAAACACAAACTTCATTAAGATGCTTTTGAAAAACTGTTATCATTCCTCTGTATAACCTTAAGATTTTAAATCTTGGCAGCTTCTAAAGCTTGATAAGAACTCCTGATCTTCAAACTTAGGAGCCTAAATCTAACAAGATCTTTAATAATACCACAAACAACTTCAACATTCCTGGACTTGCCCTGAAAAAGTCTCAAATTTCTTTCTTGCCACAAAACATAAATCACAGCTCCCATAACCAAGCTCTGGATGATGCGCCAAATGGATTTATTTATTGGCCTAGCAGTCATAAAGTCCAAAACATGTAAGGTTGGGTTACCAGAAAACTTAGTCATTTTTTATAATTGACTCATGTGTTAAATCTAATTTTTTAAAAATTGGTATATTACAATAAGAGTTAAGTAGATTTCTGAATTAAACAATTTTCGAAGCTATGTGCATATATACACTTGGAAGGACATTTGACAAGTCCCCTTTTTAGCTATGTTTTCTATTTGACCCCTTCGAGATTCAACATACTACAAATCGACCCAATTTAAAGTAAACGGGTTTGTAAATAACCCAAGAACACTTTCACTTCACCATTTGATTGAACAAGAAAAAATAGAAAGGAAATAAGGAGAATTTTAGAGAGAAGTTAGAGAGAGAAATAAAGAGAGAAAATAGAATGGTTAATTCATACAAGTGTGTGTGAGACAAATGAGAACCAACACCCTCTCCACACTTGGAGAGGGGTATTTATACTTACACCACATGGGCTTTGTTGGGCCGAATGGAGTTTGACTTAGGCCGGGCTCGGTATTACAATGGACCTTAGTCCGAAACTAGTACAAGTTTAGATTACGTTTACGAGCCCGTTTACCCTTCTACCCTATTACAACATATAAATAATAAATGATCGAGACCTAATAATCCTAATGAACGAACTTCTTGTTCGACTCAATATTTTGAGGCTAACAATCTCCCCTGAAGCGAGGTGAAACGAGCTTCCTTGTTTGACTCGATATTTTGAGGCTAACAATCTCCCTCGAAGCTTAGTTTCTGATAGATTCTGAGCTTTCATGTTCACAGTCATAACATGGTCTTGGGTTTCTTGGGATTGCTTTTACATTGAGTTCTTGAGTCTTGTTCTTGGTCTTTATCTTTGTTGTAGGCTTGTTCCTTCATGCTGTGTGATCTTTGATCTTGAGCCTTTTTCTTTTTGACTTTGACTTTAATTATGAGATCTTTAAATCTTTTCCTTGTTTGTCTTGTTGTCTCTGCCATCTTGCGATCTTTGTGACTTGACCAACATGCTCATACTATGCATCATCTTGAAAGCTTGCTAACAATCTCCCTTGACAATCGTTGTCTTGATAATCTTGATAACTTTTAGGAAGATCTTGAATATCATAGTTTGCGAAAGTCTTTGTCTTTAATTCTTGAGCTTTCTTGATACTTGAATCTTGATGCTTATAGTATGTCTTTGTAGTTTGAGTATGAGCATGTGGTAGTGAATCCGACTCAGCTGGAATGAGGCTGCAACACCGTCGTTTGTACCTGCATTTAAATGTTAGTGATAAACAACAGATATGGACGAATATGGCTTTGTCATTCATCAAGATTCGGTTGCATTAACCTCCGGTTCCGTGAGGACCATTTTACAGTATAAATACTGTACCTGTGATCAGGTAGGTTCAATTTAGAAGAACCTCATTGACATGGTTTTCAGCTCAAAGTGTTAGATCCTCTAACGTGTATGCATTAGATTCATCGTACTTGCTTGTTCTTAATACCGGAACGTCTCAAAGCAAACAACACGATATGAGTGAATTAGATAGTTACTATCTTTCTGATTGAGTCGTCAATTCATTTACTGGAACAAGTTTGATTCACATAGAATCACACCATCGTTCTTTCCAGTTGACACAAGTTTGATTCATTATAGATCCGCAAGTCACATACCAAAGAGCTTGTTTTGATGTTGGTCAAGAGGATTCCATCCTTCATGCGTGAATACTTTGTATCAACCTTTTTGGATGTTTCTGCAAAATACTTAAGTATCACTCGGATGTTCTGGCAAAATCACAAGGATAATACGTAGGACTCTTGTTAACAGCTTGTGAACTTATTGGTGTTCAACAAGTGTTTGTAATGGAATGTGTCCTAATGAGATTTATTTTATTGATCTCTTGGCTTGATCTCGATTTAGTGAGTTTTGGATTTAGTACTCGAAGGCCTAGAGCAGACTGTGCCTCCTATTTCAAATATCAACTAACTCGGAGTGAGAAAGTAATAGAAGTCGTGTGTATCTCCGTGACAAATGAGACAAGTTTCTGTTGAGAGAAACTCGAATGGCTGGGAAGGGTTGTGCATTGCATCACTGGGTCCATGATGTCATTCTTTAATATCAGAATTCATCTTTGTGAAAACTGATAGATTATGTATTGACCCGGTTTCTGCCTAAAGTTGTATGGAGGGATTCTTTCTTTAGACCCTTTATCCTTACATTTCTTTTTCATTCTTCAACCCTTCAATGATTACCATGTACGTCATACTAACACCTTGTTGTGATTGTTCCCGTGTTAGCTGCATCTTAGTTGGCATTATTCTTTAAAACCTATTCATCTACAATCATACTAGCGGACTGCTATTTAAACTATGGAGTGTTCCTTGGTAGATCCTCGTTCTGGTTTGATCATAGGTCTAGTAACTAACCTAACCACTTATGAGCTTCAGAATCTTCGTGAAATTAAGATGTTTCTTTGGGTATGAGATGGTAAACCATAAACCTTTTTCTAAAGATTATGAAGCATATGAGTCGTTTTAGGATCACGTATTATTTCCTAGATCACATTTTAATTAATTCTCATTCTTAAGTTTTGAAATACCATGCATGTGATTTAAAATTTGTCAGTGAAAATTCCGTCGGTGAAAAAACATATTAGCATGAAATTTTATGGGAAATTTTAATTGCTCCCCCTAAATTTTACATATGTTTGACACCACAAAACAAATGATACCAAGTTGTAAAATGAAAATAAAATTGAGGGTTAGCATTGTGTGCACACTATTTGAAAGATTATGACATATGTCATGAAGAATTCTAGAAAACATTATGCTCAACACTAAATATCTTATAAACATCAATCTATTGTTTGTAGTCATTATTATTACTGAGTTGTTATTAAGACTCTTTATAATGTTTTGAATACATAAATATTGTCATGTTATGATGTATCCAATTCATTAAAACCCTTGTTTTCGAACCCCCCCCTCACCCCCCCCCTCAATCATTGTGATCGTTTGAAAATGACACCAAAAGTAGAATAATTGTCGTGTAAAACTTGATGAGGGATGGAGTGTTGAACACACAATTTTGAAAGATTATGAATCGTCAGTGAGAAATTCTTGAAAAATTGTGTTTAGCTTTTTGAAAAACCAAATGTTAGAAGACTTCTCTTCTAACTTTAAGGACAAGCGCACTGAAACAGTACAATCTCCTTTGTCGTTCGTGTTCCGAGTAGGTTGCAATCTTGAAGAGCAATTAAAGTCATGAACGGAAAAATTAAAAATGGACTTGTTTTGAAAACATTTGATAACTCCTTGTTCGAACTTCATTTACACACACGTGTCAATGTTAATCGACATTTCTAGGTACGTAAATGTTACCGATTCCAAGAGACATGTCGAGGAAAATTCTTTTTGTGAAACTTTTTCTGATTTTTTGATTTTGTATTTTCTTTTTGAAATTTTATATTTTTGTATTTGTTTTTATATGTTTTATATTTTTGTATTTTGCTTTTCTCAAAAAAATATTTACAGTCGATGTTTTTGAAGAATATTCTAAGCAGATTCATTTTTGGTCAGAAACCTCTTCTGGAGTCCAACATTTACCAAATTCGTCTGACAAGATACTGAAACCTATCTTCGGGTAAGGCTTTAGTAAACATATCAGCTAATTGGTATTCAGTTCTGACAAAATACAATTTAATTATACCATTTTCAACCTGTTCCTTGATGAAATGATATCGAGTATGGATGTGCTTGGTACGGGAGTGTTGCACGGGGTTGCATGAGATTGCTATGGCTGACTGAGAGTCGCAATACAACGGTATTTTGTTATAGTTGAAGCCATAATCCTTAAGCTGCGTCCTCATCCACATTACTTGAGCACAACTTGCAGATAACGCCGCATACTCTTCCTTTGCTGATGACATTGCATTGCAATCCTGCTTCTTTGACATCCAGGTGACTAATTTATCACCTAGGAACTGTATTCCTCCAAAAGTGCTTTTACGAGTATCAATACATCCGGCATGGTCGGCATCTGAAAAAGCTGTTAGTTCAAAGCCAAAATCCTTTGGATATCCAGGAGTCCCTCTGTTAAGTTACCCTTAATTATCGAAAGATCCTTTTAACCTCTTTGAGGTGTTTTTCAGTCGATCTTGCTTGATATCTTACACAATAACATACTGCTTGCACTATGTCTGGTCTACTAGATGTCAGATACATGAGTGACCCGATTTTACTACGGTAGTCAGTTTGGTCTATGAGTTTTCCACTCAAGTCTGCATCCAGTTTAGGTTTAGTAGCCATTGGTGTACCAATGCAATCACATTTGTCCATACCATGTTTTTTAAGAATCTCTAAAGCGTACTTGGCCTGATTGATAAAGATACCTCTTGGGGATTGGTGGATCTGAAGTCCTAAAAAGAATTTTATTTCCCCCATTAAGGACATCTCAAATCTACTGTTCATTAATTTTTCAAATCTTTTAGAAAATTTAGGGTTTGTAGACCCAAAAATAATGTCATCGACGTAAATTTGCACAAGTAAAATGTCCTCCCTGTATCTTATTGTGAATAGAGTAGGGTCAATGGTACCTTTAGTAAAACCTTTGGACATCAGGAATTTTGAGAGTTCATCATATCATGCTCTTGGAGCTTGTTTCAATCCATATAGAGCTTTTCTTAGACGGTAAACTTTCTCTGGATGATCAGGAATAACGAACCTATCGGGTTGTGCAACATAAACCTCCTCTTTTAGTGGACCATTAAGAAATGTCGTTTTTACGTCCATATGGTATATTGGAAAAGACATGTGTGCAGCGTAGGCGACGAAAATCCGAACAGCTTCCAAGCGAGCAACTGGTGCAATGATTCTCGAAATCAATAACTCTTTACAATGAGCATAACCCCTTAGTACAAGTCGTGCTTATTGCGAATTACAGTTTGGTCTTCAATCTTTTTTGTTCTTCCATAACCACATTTGTTTGATTACGTTTCTTGCCAAAGGTTTTTTGTCAAGAGTTCCACAGACTTGAGTCTATCAATCTGATGACCGCTCTTCCTGCATTGCTTTATACATGCAGGGAATCAGCAATTGTCCTCAATGGTTTTTGGTTCAGCAGTTCTCACGGTGAGTTGCGAACATAACATTTCAGGATCTGTTGCAAGTGTCGTCTTGTTTGCACTGGCTTGGGATGGATTTCCACGACTTGTTTGCCGGTGATCTTTTGTCCATCGGTGATTCGGGATGTGTGGCTTGATAGAAAGGTATGCATATTTGAATTACACTATTGCTGTGGATAGATCACAGCAATTTTCTCGTACCGGTCTACAGAAAGGATTGATAAATTCATCTTGATGTAACTGTGTATCTTCTGCTTGATTATCGTTATTTTCCTCAGCATTAACATTTGTTGGTTCTGTTGATTTTCTATGATTATGATTGTTGTATCCATGAAGTAATACCCCAGATTAGCTTCCGCTGCTATATGTAAAAATGGGGGTGTTACACCGCATTGAAAAATTCATCGTACAGAGGACCAAATAGAAGATCCAACTCGTGTTGTGACGGAACTGTTGTATCAGCTGAAGGAGAAACATTTTGTATTTGGGGGACGGGGCCAGAGTTGTCATAATCTGACGCCTTTTGTCGTTGGAGAACGAGGCCTGAAGTGTCATTGGTAGGGTATATTAAAAAGTCACAATACCCGATATATAGGATCTCCTGAGTTGCCATTCATAAGTTTAGTGCCTTCTTCTTTCGTTCTGCTATCATTGCTCAAAGGCACTGCGATCAGGCATTTCTGCAAAGTAATAGTATGTTTCAGTATACCAGATTCTGTATACAATGATCAAAAGAAAAATATGTGATGTATCTGAAACGAAAATATTGATATGATACTAACCTGGCAACTTGTGGTCAACAAAGAAAACAACCAAATTAACCGTGTACCTAGAATAAAATATCAAGTTTCATAAGGATAATAATAGCAAGTGCATTGAAAAGGTATGGAAGCCATGAGGGAGTGATGTGTGCTAAAACACACATCATTTATACCTCGAAAAACACTATAAAACGGACTAATAACCATAAAATATGATTAATTATATTGCAAATATGTTTGGTTTTTGTTATGTCTTGCAGGTACAAAGGATTGAAAACAAAGCAAAAACGGTAATTTTTGGGTGAGTTTCGACGACGTATTCACGTTTTTTGAGGTTCAAACGAAGCCGTAAAAATTCCTTGAGCACTCCATTGGAAAGAGCACGGAAAAACGAGTCCAACGGATCCGAACCCACTCCAAGACTCGACCCGATGCACATTGAACGAACCGATCAAGTTTACTAGATTATTCATTAATATAAAAGCCCAGCCCACATCCATATATAATGGTCCAGTTCCATAATATTAACAAAAGGATAAAGATCCTCTCATGTTAGGGTAATGTTGAGGTTATTGTGAGAGGGAGAAAAAAGTGGGTTATGCTTATAGGAATTTTATTTTATTTTATTCAAGAAGTGCACTCACACAAAATATCAAACATGGCAAAATTTTGAAAAGAAGATAACTGGTTTGCATCCCTCTGCTTAAACTCTAATGCTTAATGGATTGGAATATTGTAAGCTTATTAAATATGATAAAAAGGTGTCTCACATATATGCATTAGCTTTTGGTATAAGTTCTTTTTACGTTCTTAGGCTATATATATATAGTAGTAGTATTCAAGGTTACAACAACAATAATAAAGATAATAAGACCTATGACTTACTAATCTTAGGAAATCATCCAATACTCACTTTTCTCCATTAACTCACCTCACCAAAAAGGTTTATTCTGTCCTATTATAGGAACATAACTCACCTTATAGGAACATAGGCTGCAATTGCAAAAAAAGATTGGTAGTGATCACCATGTTCCTATACTAATAACAAAACCTCAATATCCCACAATACACATATATACTAATATATAGTTCTAAGATATACAACCCATTATGAAAATGATTCACATTATCTTGATCATCTAATTTCTTCTCTCTTCACCATCTCCACTCATGCGGCCGCACAAGATTTTTGTGTTACAGACCTACAAGGCCCAGAAAGCCCGGCGGGCTATTCTTGCAAGTCACCCGCCAATGTCACAGTGGATGACTTTGTGCCTTGTAGCCCAAAGTTTGCAGCCAACACATCCAACATCATCAAAGCAGCTGTCACTCCAGCATTTGCTGCTCAACTTCCAGGTGTGAATGGGCTCGGGATCTCCATTGCACGGTTGGACGTTGCCCGTGGTGGTGATCCCAATGCACATACATCCGGGTGGTTCTGAGCTACTTTTAGTGACACGAGGGGTTATTAAGACCGGTAATTATATTTCTTCAGCTAATAAGGTTTATATTAAGACATTAAGGAAGGGTGATATCATGGAATTCCCACAAGGGTTATTGCACTTTCAATTGAATGCTGGTAGAGTTCCAGCAGTTGCATTTGCAACTTTTAGTAGCGCGTCACCTGGTCTACAGATTACTCATTTCATTAGTGGAGAAGACTACTTTCCTTGATAATGCCACTGTGAGGAAGCTCAAGGATGTTCTTGTTGGAACCGACTAATCCTCACGTATGCTAACATCATACATGACTATCATATAATGTCCTAATAATATTTATGTTCACCCAATTATTTTGTTTTGATTACCTTTATTTTGTATTGACATTGTCTCAGTTCCACTTTGCTTTTAAATGATATGAATTTGTTATTTTGGATCAATAGAAAATAGAGAATTGTAAAACTACATTCCCCAAATGTTGGAAAACATAATCCATTAATCTTTGTTAAGGGCTGTAGATTTTCTGGTTTGGGCCAGCAGGCCAACAAACCCAAT
>BQNB010051947.1:0-35750 GCA_026074375.1 Tanacetum coccineum
GATGGGGATGAGGCTGAGAAACGGGGATGGGGATGGTAAATACGATCCCCGAAATTCCCCGACCCATTGCCATCCCTAAAGACCCACGACACACCCACAACTCTAGACCAAGGATTTCAAGTTTTGGTACTAGTATTTGCAAGAAAACAGATTTGAGTTGTAGTTAGGGTTACACTTTTCTTAAGTGGGTCACGTCACCCCGATCGAGTTGTGGCGTGTTCGGGTTAAATGGTTCTAGTTGTTTGCTCATGGGTTGGAGTTGGTAACAAGGCGTATGATTTGGGTTTGCTAGGATTGATCGATCTGTTTGAGTTCGAGCTAAGGGTTGTAAGATTGAGTTGCGGTTCATACGGAGTTTAACGGTTTGGTCCATCTTTGGTTCGCTTAGCTGATTGTGACGTTTGGGTTTCGGGTTCGTAGCTCATTTTCCCGGCGACGTGTTTCTTTTGCGTTGTACGATTTTTCCAATGAGTTTTGTTTTCTTTCTGTTAAGTGCCATACGGGTTCCACGAGGTAAGTACGCGTCCAACGTTCAAGTTATTTTCTAACCATTTATTTCGTCTTTCTATGCTCTAACACGCATGAAAACATGCAGCTTCATTTCTCTTGTTTTTCCGACGAAACTCCTATGTTTTCTGGCGACCGCGTGGTTTTGACAACAAGGGTGTTCCTTGTCTTCTCTATCAGTGAGTAAGGTAGCGTTTCTATTTTGATTCACAATGCTCTTTCGTTAGTTTAACGGTTCGAAGAACGGTGGCGACTGAAAGCATCTTTCTTAAATATGCTAGTGATGAACAGGAATAAGGAAGAAAATAAAATAATTAGTGTTAAATTTTTTATGGGAAGAAGATGACTAAAGTACCTATATGAATGATTAAATCAATAAGTTGTAAATAATATAAATTAAGGGGATGGAATACAGCACACGCATGCTTTGTATGTGAACAAGATTATTGTTACTTGAATAAAATTTCAAAATATATCCCTCAAGTTTCAGTAGCTGCCGAAAAGAGCCCTTCAACTTTGATAAATAATTATATAGGCTGTTTATTTATTGAATAGGTGATTATTGGTTTAGTTATATATATAAAAAAAAACTATGCAATGTCTTCAATTAGTAGCACATGCAATTATGCAAACGTCCCACCTATGTTTTATTTAATGAAATAAAATATATATTTTGAGTCCAATTATATTTTATAAAAAAAACTAAAATGCTAAGAGTACAATGTTAATTATTTTATAAAAGATTTTATAAAAATTTATTTATAATTGTTGCATAATATTTTTTTTTATATCCTAAGGCGCGACTTTATTTTGATTTTAGGATTTCTCTTGGTCTCTCGACGTTTATATATCGCTATCTATTATCATATTGCATGAGGTGAGTTCATAGCCCCTTTTCTATTTACTTGTTTTACAAACTCTACAGGGTGAGATACATGCTATGTTTTACATCTGGACGCAAGTATTTAAAAACTGTATGTTATGCTTGATATTATTGCCTGAATATTATTGCCTAAGTACCACTTCTGCTACTTAAGTCCCCTGTTTATCATGAACCGTCAGTTGCTATTGTAGTGAGCGCGAATGTTGTGGATAGATCTATCGACTGACAATCCCCGTCTAACTTTTTCCAGGACTTTATTGGTTTTTAGTATAACCATGTATGACACATTCTACACATTTGAAGTATCCTTGGGGCTATTAGCCAGTATACCTCTTTTATTGGGGGCAGAAAATCTTGTAAGGTGTCCGTGTCATGAGCTTAGAGCAATAAAACACATAATTTCTTTTAGCCTTGGTAATTTTGTTTACTCTTGGTCTACATGACTTAAATCTTGTGGTCCCTAAACTGTTTGTTTACAATAAACAATTACTCATTACTTAATCATTATTTTATGAATTATATACCTATAGAATTCACTCAACAATTTTGTTGATTTTTGCATGTTTTAAATCAGGTCTCACAGCGTAGTTGCTCAATAGAGGGAAGCCGCACGGATATGTATTTCGGAGACTCTTCAACTTTTATTACATCAGAGACCTTAAATTCTATTGAAAAATAAACTTTGGTTGTTTTTGTAAAAACTATTCACCTTATTGCTTCGCGACTGGAAACTCATATCAAACTTTATGTCATGTTATACATTCGATAAAACTTCTTTTGAAAATTTAGTCTAAACATTTTGTCATGTCTAAACACTTGTGTTACTTTGAAACTTTTGGGACCTATTTAGCAAACTCTAATATTTTAAATGCATCAAATGTGAATATTTTGAAATGTACTTAAAAACGTCTCTTTTTGAGGTCGTTTTTCGTGACTTGTACTTCTTGTTCCATGACGTCGCACCCTAATGTTACCTTTCCGCTGCAGTCCGATTTTGGGGGTGTGACAGAATGGTATCAGAGCTGCGGTCATAGAGAACTGGGTCGTTTTCAAAACCTAGACTATGACTATTTTTCAAAATTTAGAGTCCTCCTTGTTTTATCCGATATCCGTGCGCGCGTGCTTTCTGGTTCCTTGTATTTACTCCCTCGAGCATTACTATTAGTGTTATATATGATGTTATAATACTTGACTTTCTTTTCGATCTCTTACGCTTATCTTCGAGATTACCACTGTTATTTATATAAAAGTAATTCATATAAATATTGACCATTTTCGATCACTTATATCTACTTTCCAGAGCATCACTTTATTTTTATATAGAGGTTGTTTATATGAATACTAAAACTCTTCTCTTAAGACATTGTGATTGACACAATTGTCGCATTTATTTTCAAGACGTTGTGAGTGATATGACGATCTCTAAAACCTTTCAAGACATTGTTAGTAATTCAATGGTCTTCAAAAATTTTTTTTCTTCATGAAATTACTTAATTCTCTTTTTGATAATATTGAAACTCGACATAGTTTGTCGATCCCATTGACTATTCGACTCTGAGTTTGAACACCCGCCTCGTACTTTTGAAATGCATACGTCATCATGTAACCCCACCGCATTGAATCATGTCGGTTAACTGGAATATGAAGTTTTTATGCCCATCTGGGAATACCTACTTTTGAAACATGACTTACTAACGTGACGTTCTTTTACTTCTTGTGATTTTTGGATAATTTTGTCGCCAAGAAGAAAACTACTAAGTTCGGCAGCTATCAAGCAACACATAGCCTAACGTGTGGCTGACATGCTCCCTCGTCTAGAATGTAACGAGATCCGAGATGCTGAGAACGAATCACGCATAACGACCCTTGAGATATACCACACTAATGAAAGTCACGTCTTCCGACTAGAATATTAATGAGAACGACACAACCAGCAATCCCCACTCCGAAGAGAGAATCTTGATCATCATAGTTAATGATGACCTTTTTATTTAAAACATTTTCTTTGAAAACTCTCAATGTATTGATTGCTTTGTGGTACGGATGTATCCATTCTCTCCAATAATTAATTGTTTGTACAATTAACTTCTCATACTCCATTTTTATATCTTTGATATACCATATCCTTATTATGTGCGCATTTTAACCATTAGTATTAATTCCCTTTAATCATCAACTGTTCATACAATTATTTTCTCATAACCCATTTTAACATCCTTGATAAACCACTTCCTTAATATGAGCTTATTTTGGCCATCTGTTATTAAATCTCTTTAATAAGTAATTGTTAGTACAATTAATTCACTTATCTCGTTTAGCAATCTTGACATATTGTTTCCTTGAAATATGCCTCTTCAACTATTAGTATTCCCTCGTTTGCAACGGTTAACTTCACGAATGACTCTCTATAGTCTTTCGTAATTCTTTACGTTCATTTCGTTTTGACCGTTACCATATTTTGAATTTTCTTGACACACTTATATCATACCATTATTATGATCAAATGATTTTTTGTTTATTTGATTATTCGTACAAATGATCCTTCGTACTCCCTTGATTCGTAATCCATTTATGTGAATCATCCTCTATATTTACCCTTTTGATCATTATTACATTTGTACGTATGTTCTTCTCACATACTCTCTTAAGTCATTGAAACGTTCGTATTCTACATGCTCGCGACATCTTATATTGTTTCTTCATATACCCTCGTCCATTCCCCTCGCGATGCTATAACTATTCTTTTTCTTTATGATCCACTCATTCCTTCGTTGCATTGATTTAATGATTCTTCGCTACCTTGTTCACAAAATGTTCAATCTATGTTTTAGGATTCTTTAAATCCTAAAGTATCAAACTTATTATCACCTTTTTAAAATGACATTCACTTCCTTTGAAGATTAATGATTTATTTGATTCCTCCATTTGCATTGATTATCAACCCAGAATTCATTTTCGACCTTGATACATATTGTCACTTGATGTATACTTCTCTAATCATCGGTATGGCATATTAATTCTTTGTTTTCACTTGTTTTATCATCAATACATATATTTCATCTTTTCATTAAGGGCTTTTCTAACCACTTATCCGTACTCACAAACACATTGCAGGCATTTCATGCATTAACCATTATCTATTCCATACTTGTTTGCTATCCAATGGCCTTAAACCATAAAATTAAGTTACTCCTATTTTTTTTGCTATATGAGTATACTGTGACTATTGAACCCTTCAAACGATGTTTTGGCAGCATAATCTAAAAGTTCGATAGCTTTCACAGTCCTGCATTGAAACGAAATATTGGTCTACAACACTAAAACGGCCTTCCATTATTCGGCGCTAAAACGAAATTAGACTTCGACAAAGCAAGCAAACAAACTTTATACAGAATCCAGTACAGATAATAGACACTAAAATCGTTAATAGAGGTCAGAACAACTAAAAGCAACCACACATCTACTATAGTCAAAAAGCATTCTGCTGCGATAAGTAAGAGGAAAGTGAGGATGAAAGGGAAGGATGGGACTAAGATAGGTAGACTAATGAGGGTACGAAATTAATTGGAAAGAATCAGAGATTAAATATGAAAGGGAAAGAAATTGTTGGTGTATTCGTGGAAGAAAGTAATTGTCGGGATGGCATGTAGTATCTTCAGGCCTGGTCTCCCCAGTATTATATTATAAGGGGATGGTGCGCGGATGATTATGAGTTTCATTGATGTCCTCCGGCTCAACCCTTCATTCCCGAAGCATACTTTCAGGTCAATTTTCCCCAAAGGTTTCGCTACCTCCCCTGCAAAACCCACCAAATCCGTTCTAGTTTCCCTGAGTCCGGCCTTCACTTTCTCCAGAAGGTTCTCGAAGCAATGTTCGAACATGACTTCCACCGATTGTGATATTTCGTAAAATTGAGGTAAATAATATAATCCTATTTTATTCTTATTTTACCTTTACGTAAAAATATTTATTTTTACCGTAACTCGATTCAGTGAATCCTACGCCTTATTAAATCTTAAGCTGCCATTTAGCTTACTTCTCGTCTTCGTATCCGTTATGGTTCAAGTATTTCTATATTTTCACCCCGAGTCTTTTATAAATTTTATTTTTAGTAAAATTTATTTTATTTCGCGTCCTGGTCGAACTTTGCTAAAAAAACCCATTTCGAACTTAAACCTCACATTTTATTTAACACTTACCATTTTTTTTTGTAATACTTCATAACTTTCGGGTCATTATTTAACCTTGTACTTTTACTATTCATTTTAATTTTGAGACTGCAGTAAAATTTTAGATCATTATTTAAAATCTATACTTTTTATTAATTATTTTACTTTTGAGTAAAGTGTATTTTTTTTTTGTTTAACCGGATAGGTTATCTTGCGTTCGTAGTAAGACATTTATTAAACATGAACCGGATTTATTTTTATTATCTCAGATAAGAATCTCGTATGTCATAATTTTATTTTATCGTATACATTTTCGCTTTGTGGTTCCGCCTTAACTTTTGTAATATTTTACGTTTATACCCGTTGGCTCCAAAACTACACACTTATTTTAAATTTTATACAAAATAACCCATAAAACTTTCTCCATCATCCCCACTCACATGTATATACATGATGAGTTGTATAATACTCTTGATGCATGTTGAGTGATTTTAGGAAATGAGACACGTGTATGATCATTTTTGCATGCCTTTATCCATCACCAACTACACCTTTATCCTTTCTCATATCTAACTTTTATTTTCATTTGTTTCATCATCTTTTGCTGCCCTCTTTTGGGCGTACCATTTACATCACAACACCATTTCAATTTTTTTATTAGTTAGCATATCATCAAGATTTATTTAGTGTTCTTGCAAGATCTTTATAAAAAGAACATGGTAATAGTTTATTTCACACAAACAAAACACTCATCATATTTCTTTCTATCTTAAAGACCCACGACACACCTACAATTCTAGACTAAGGATTTCAAGTTTTGGTACTAGTATTTGCAAGAAAAAGATTTGAGTTGTAGTTAGGGTTACATTTTCTTAAGTGGGTCACGTCACCCCGATCGAGTTGTGGCGTGTTCGGGTTAAATGGTTCTAGTTGTTTTCTCATGGGTTGGAGTTGGTAACAAGGCGTATGATTTGGGTTTGCTGGGATTGATCGATCTGTTTGAGTTCGAGCTAAGGGTTGTGAGATTGAGTTGCGGTTCATACGGAGTTTAACGGTTTGGTCCGTCTTTGGTTCGCTTAGCTGATTGTGACGTTTGGGTTTCGGGTTCGTTTGCGTCTCGTTAGATTCTGATGTTAGCGATCGTGTTTGGTTTCGGTTTCGTTCGGAGCTAGGTATATCTTGAAACATATCATCATGCGTTTCATAAGTAGTATGTTAATAAGTTTGTTGCAATATATAGTATGATATACTGCTTATCAATAATCAGTTGAGGACTTGTTAAATATAATGTATTAATGTCAAATGCTACGCATAAGATTTAGTGTTTTCTGGCGACCGCGTGGTTTTGACAACAAGGGTGTTCCTTGTCTTCTCTATCAGTGAGTAAGGTAGCGTTTCTATTTTGATTCACAATGCTCTTTCGTAGTGATTAAAATCGGTTGGCTGAAGAACGGTGACGACTGCAAAACATCTTTCTTAAATATGCTATGATGAACAGAATAAGGAAAAAAAATAAAATAATTATTGTTATATTTTTTTATGGAGAAGAAGATGATCCTAAGTAACGATATATGAATGCAATTAAATCAATAATGTCTATCTAATAATAGAAATTATACGGGGAGGATTACAGCACACGCATGCTTTGTATGTGAACAAGATTATTGTTACTTGAATAAAATTTCAACATGTATCCCTCAAGTTTCAGTAGCTGCCGAAAGACAGCCGCGTTCAACTTTGAACAAATTAATTATATAGGCTGTTTATTGAATAGGTGATTATTGGTTTAGTTATATATATAAAAAAAAACTATGCAATGTCTTCAATTAGTAGCACATGAAATTATGCAAACGTCCCACCTATGTTTTATTTAATGAAATAAAATATATATTTTGAGTCCAATTATATTTTATAAAAAAAAACTAAAATGCTAAGAGTACAATGTTAATTATTTTATAAAAGATTTTATAAAAACTTATTTATAATTGTTGCATAATATTTTTTTTTATATCCTAAGACGCGACTTTATTTTGATTTTAGGATTTCTCTTGGTCTCTCGACGTTTATATATCGCTATCTATTATCATATTGCATGAGGTGAGTTCATAGCCCCTTTTCTATTTACTTGTTTTACAAACTCTTCGGGGTGAGATACATGCTGTGTTTTACATCTGGACGCAAGTATTTAAAAACTGTATGCTATGCCTGATATTATTGCCTGAATATTATTGCCTAAGTACCACTTCTGCTACTTAAGTCCCCTGTTTATCATGAACCGTCAGTTGCTAAAGTATGAGCGCGAATGTTGTGGATAGATCATCGACTGACAATCCCCGTCTAACTTTTTCCAGGACTTTATTGGTTTTTAGTATAACCATGTATGACACATTCTACACATTTGAAGTATCCTTGGGGCTATTAGCCAGTATACCTCTTTTATTGGGGGCAGAAAATCTTGTAAGGTGTCCGTGTCATGAGCTTAGAGCAATAAAACACATAATTTCTTTTAGCCTTGGTAATTTTGTTTACTCTTGGTCTACATGACTTAAATCTTGTGGTCCCTAAACTGTTTGTTTACAATAAACAATTACTCATTACTTAATCATTATTTTATGAATTATATACCTATAGAATTCACTCAACAATTTTGTTGATTTTTGCATGTTTTAAATCAGGTCTCACAGCGTAGTTGCTCAATAGAGGGAAGCCGCACGGATATGTATTTCGGAGACTCTTCAACTTTTATTACATCAGAGACCTTAAATTCTATTGAAAAATAAACTTTGGTTGTTTTTGTAAAAACTATTCACCTTATTGCTTCGCGACTGGAAACTCATATCAAACTTTGTGTCATGTTATACAATCGATAAAACTTCTTTTGAAAATTTTGTCTAAACATTTTGTCATGTCTAAACACTTGTGTTACTTTGAAACTTTTGGGACCTATTTAGCAAACTCTGATATTTTAAATGCATCAAATGTGAATATTTTGAAATGTACTTAAAAATGTCTCTTTTTGAGGTCGTTTTCCATGACTTGTACTTCTTGTTCCATGACGTCGCACCCCAATGTTACCTTTCCGCTGCAGTCCGATTTTGGGGGTGTGACAGAATGGTATCAGAGCTCCGGTCATAGAGAACTGGGTCATTTTGAAAACCTAGACTATGACTATTTTTTTTTAAATCTTGAGTCCTTGTTTTATCCGATATCCGTACGCGCGTGCTTCCTGGTTCCTTGTATTTACTCCCTCGAGCATTACTATTTGTGTTATATATGATGTTATAATACTTGACTTTCTTTTCGATCTCTTACGCTTATCTTCGAGATTACCACTGTTATTTATATAAAAGTAATTCATATAAATATGACCAATTTCGAGTCACTTAGATCTACTTTCCCAGAGCATCACTTGATTTTTAGTGGGGGAGGGGGGGGGGGGGCGGAGGATGAATGGTTTAATTAAGGTAGAATTTTATGATATTACATTAAACTCTTACTCAGCCCTTATGTATGAAGACATTGTGATATCTGACACTGCAATATGTCCGCATTACATTTTCAAGACGTTGTGAGTGATATGACGATCTCTAAAACCTTTCAAGACATTGTTAGTAATTCAATGGTCTTCAAAAAAAAATTTTCTTCATGAAATTACTTAATTCTCTTTTTGATAATATTGAAACTCGACATAGTTTGTCGATCCCATTGACTATTCGACTCTGAGTTTGAACACACCTCCTTTACTTTGAAATGCATACGTCTCATGTAACCCCCACCAGCATTGAACCATTCGTTTTAGATTTTTTGCGTGTTAACTGGAATATGAAGTTTTTTATGCCATCTGGAATACTACTTTTGAAAAATGACTTACTACGCGCGTGACGTACATTTACTTCTTTGAACTTTTTGATAATTTTGTCGCGCGAGAAGAAAACTACTAGATTCGGCAGCTATTCAAGCAACAACATAGCCCTAACGTGTGGCTGACAGCCTCCTCTACTAGAATGTAACGAGATCCGAAGATGCTGAGCAACGAATCCACGCATAAACGACCTTGAAGTATAACACACTACGTGAAAGTCACGTCTTCCGAACTAGAAATAATCTAATGAGACAACGACCACAACCAGCGAATCCCACCTCCGAGAGAGAATCTTGAAATCATTGTTAATGATGACCTTATTATTTAAAAACACATTTTCTTTGAAAACTCTCATGTATATGATTGCTTTGTCTGGTACGGATGTAACCGCGTTCTCTCACAATAATTAATTGTATGTACAATTAACTTACATTCTCATTACTCCCATTTTTTATATCTTTTGATAAACCATATTCCTTATTAATGTGCGCAGTTTAACCATTAGTAATTAAATTCCCTTTAATCATCAACTGTTCATACAATTATTTTCTCATAACCCATTTTAACATCCTTGATAAACCACTTCCTTAATATGAGCTTATTTTGGCCATCTGTTATTAAATCTCTTTAATAAGTAATTGTTAGTACAATTAATTCAATTATCTCGTTTAGCAATCTTGACATATTGTTTTCTTGAAATATGCCTCTTCAACTATTAGTATTCCCTCGTTTGCAACGGTTAACTTCACGAATGACTCTCTATAGTCTTTCGTAATTCTTTACGTTCATTTCGTTTTGACCGTTACCATATTTTGAATTTTCTTGACACACTTATATCATACCATTATTATGATCAAATGATTTTTTGTTTATTTGATTATTCGTACAAATGATCCTTCGTACTCCCTTGATTCGTAATCCATTTATGTGAATCATCCTCTATATTTACCCTTTTGATCATTATTACATTTGTACGTATGTTCTTCTCACATACTCTCTTAAGTCATTGAAACGTTCGTATTCTACATGCTCGCGACATCTTATATTGTTTCTTCATATACCCTCGTCCATTCCCCTCGCGATGCTATAACTATTCTTTTTCTTTATGATCCACTCATTCCTTCGTTGCATTGATTTAATGATTTTTCGCTACCTTGTTCACAAAATGTTCAATCTCCATTTTAGGATTCTCTAAATCCTATAATATCAAACTCATTATCACCTTTTTGAATTGGCATTCACTTCCTTTGAAGATTAGTAATTTATTTGATTCCTCCATTTGCATTGATTATCAACCCAAATTCATTTTCAATCTTGATACATATTGTCACTTGATGTATACTTCTCTAATCTTCGGTACGGCCTATTAATTCTTTGTTTTCACTTGTTTTATCATCAATACATATATTTCATCTTTTCATTAAGGGCTTTTCTAACCACTCATCCGTACCTACAAGCACATTGCAGGCATTTCATGCCTTAACCATTATTTATTCCATATTTTTTTTGCTATATTGTTTAATTGTCTTATTGAACCCCTTCAAACATGTTTTGACGCATAATCTAAAGTTCGTAGCTTTAGTCCTGCATTGAAAGAAATAGTTGTCTAATGAAAGCCTTGTCATTCCGCTAAACGAAATTAGACTCGACAACAAGCTACACTTTAACAAGAATCCTGTAAAGATAATAGACCATGAGGTCAAACAACTAAAGCAGAGTCATATCTCTATAGTCAAAGTTCATTGAAACTCTACGAGACGTGGAGCTAATTTACTTGGGAGCAGACGATCAGTTCAATGGCCAAGATACCCCCCTTTTCGCCATCTTACTTTCATTTTGCTTTCTCTCAGTCGCCCAGTAGAGACTCAGAGCACAGAGTTTCCTTAGGGGATCGACTGTGAGATTTCGTAAAATTCAGGTAAATAATATAATCCTATTTTATTCTTATTTTACCTTTACGTAAAAATAATTATTTTTACCGTAACTCGATTCAGTGAATCCTACACCTTATTAAATCTTAAGCTACCGTTTAGCTTACTTCTCGTCTTCGTATCCGTTATGGTTCAAGTATTTCTATATTTTCACCCCGAGTCTTTTATAAATTTTATTTTTAGTAAAATTTATTTTATTTCGCGTCCTGGTCGAACTTTGCTAAAAACCCCATTTCGAACTTAAACCTCACATTTTATTTAACACTTATCATTTTTTTTTTTATTTTTTTTTTGTAATACTTCATAACTTTCGGGTCATTATTTAACCTTGTACTTTTACTATTCATTTTAATTTTGAGACTGTAGCACTCAGTAAAATTTTAGATCATTATTTAAAATCTATACTTTTTATTAATTATTTTACTTTTGAGTAAAGTGTATTTTTTTTTTTTTAACCGTAAGGTTAGTCTTGCGTATCGCGAGAATAGACCTCTATAGATTAAACATGCCCCGGATCTATCTTTTATTATATCACAGATAAGAACTCGAATATGTCATAACTTTTTTTATCGTATACATTTTCGCTTTGTGGTTCCGTCTTAACTTTTGTAATATTTTACGTTTATACCCGTTGGCTCCAAAACTACACACTTCTTTTAAATTTTATACAAAATAACCCATAAAACTTTCCCCATCATCCCCACTCACATGTATATACATGATGAGTTGTATAATACTCTTGATGCATGTTGAGTGATTTTAGGAAATGAGGACCTTCTGACATTGTTTGCATGCCTTTATCCATAACCAAACTACACCTATTATCCTTCTTCTCAATATCTAGACTTTTATTTTTCTTTTGTGTTACATCGATCTCGTTGCTGCCCTCTTTTGGGCGTCCCATTTACATCACAACACCATTTCAATTTTTTTATTAGTTAGCATATCATCAAGATTTATTTAGTGTTCTTGCAAGATCTTTATAAAAAGAACATGGTAATAGTTTATTTCACACAAACAAAACACTCATCATATTCTTTCCTCTATAGCGCGAGACCCACGACACACCCACAAATTCTAGACCTACAAAGAAGAAATTATAATGATTTCACCGTTTTTGGTACTAGTTATTTATGCAAGAAAAAGAGAGTGGGAGACTTGAGTAGTTAGGGTTTACATTTTCTTAAGTGGTCACGTCACACCCGATCGAGGTTTTGTGGCGTGATTCGGTGTTAAATGGTGTATCCAGATTGTTTGCTCATGATAGTTGAGGAGTTGGTAACAAGGCGTATGACATTGAGGGTATGCTAGGATACAGAACGATTCTGTATCTTGAGATCGAGCTAAGGGTTTGAGATTGAGTTGCGGTTCATACTCAGGAGTTCTAACGGTGTTTGGTCTCCGGTCGTTATGGTTCGCTTAGCAGACGTAAGTTTGGGTTCCGGGTCTTCGTAGCTCATTTTCCGGCGACGGATGTTCTTTTTGCAGTGTACGAAGTTTTCCAATGCAGAGTTTTGTTTTCTTTCCGTTAGTAGACCATAACGGTTTCCACGAGGTAAGTACGCGTCCAACCTTTAAGTTATTTCTAACCATTTATTTCGTCTTTCTATGCTCTAACACGCATGAAAACATGCAGCTTCATTTCTCTTGTTTTTCCGACGAAACTCCTATGTTTTCTGGCGACCGCGTGGTTTTGACAACAAGGGTGTTCCTTGTCTTCTCTATCAGTGAGTAAGGTAGCGTTTCTATTTTGATTCACAATGCTCTTTCGTTAGTTTAAAACGTATCGACAGAACGGTGGCGACTAAAACATCCATTTCAGTAAATACATTCTTAGAGATATGAACAGGAATAAGGAAGAAAATAAAATAATTAGTGTTAAATTTTTTTATGGGAAGAAGATGACTAAAGTACCTATATGAATGATTAAATCAATAAGTTGTAAATAATATAAATTAAGGGGATGGAATACAGCACACGCATGCTTTGTATGTAACACGGATATTATTGTTACTTGAATAAAATTTCAACATGTATCCCTCAAGTTTCAGTAGCTGCCGAAAAGAGCCCTTCAACTTTGATAAATAATTATATAGGCTGTTTATTGAATAGGTGATTATTGGTTTAGTTATATATATATAAAAAAACTATGCACAATGTCCTTCATTACGTCAGCCACATGCAATTATGCAAACGTCCCACCTATGTTTTATTTAATGAAATAAAATATATATTTTGAGTCCAATTATATTTTATAAAAAAAAACTAAAATGCTAAGAGTACAATGTTAATTATTTTATAAAAGATTTTATAAAAACTTATTTATAATTGTTGCATAATATTTTTTTTTATATCCTAAGACGCGACTTTATTTTGATTTTAGGATTTCTCTTGGTCTCTCGACGTTTATATCTCGCTATCTATTATCATATTGCATGAGGTGAGTTCATAGCCCCTTTTTTATTTACTTGTTTTACAAACTCTACGGGGTGATATACATGCTATGTTTTACATCTGGACGCAAGTATTTAAAAACTGTATGCTATGCCTATAATATTTGCCTGAATATTATATGCTAAGTACACTTCTGCTACTTTTAAGTTTTTCTCCCTGTTTCATGACCGTCAGTTGCTATTGTATGAGCGCGAATGTTGTGGATAATTCTATCGGACTGACAATCCCGTCCTACTTTTCCCGGACTTTATGGTTTTTAATAACCATGTACCACTAAAAGAACATTTGTGAAGTATCCTTGGGGTTAATTAGTCTCATTAAACCCTAGCTTTATGGGGCAAAAATCTTGTTAAGGTTCGGTGTCATGAGCTTAGTGCAATAATACATAAATTTCTCTTAGACTTGGTGAAGTTTGTTTCCTTGTCTACACACTTATAAATCTCTGTGGTCACGAACGTTTGAGTTTACACAATAACTTACTCGATTACTTAATCAATACATTTACATGATTAAAAACTTAATGAAATTCCCACTCAACAATTTTTGTTACATTTTTTTAGCATTTCATTTATCTCGAGTCTCTCAGGTATTCTGACTCAGCAGGGAAGCCGCACGATGATGTATATCGAGACGCTGTCAACTTTTATACATGAGACTTAAATTTCTTTGAAGCAATCTACTTCGTGTGTTGATTTGTAAAAACTTTCCTTGATTGCATTCGCGCGATGTAGAAACTTTATACAACATACAAAACTTTTGTGTCATGTGTATGACAATCCGAATACAAAACTTCTCCTTTTCTACAGAAAATTTTGTCTAAACCATTTTTGGATCCACATGTCTTAAAACACTCTTTTCGTGTAACTTGAAACTTTTGGGACCTATTAGCAAACTCTGATATTATTAAATGCATCAAATGTATTATTTTTGAACAATTTACTTAAAATGTCTCTTTTTGAGGTCGTTTTCCATGACTTGTACTTCTTGTTCCATGACGTCGCACCCCAATGTTACCTTTCCGCTGCAGTCCGATTTTGGGGGTGTGACAAATTCGAGCTAGAAGGGCATGACATTAACTATAGACCAAGAACGTCAGTAAAGGGGCAAATTCTAGCGGACTTCATCGTAGAGCATCTGGAAGATGACACATTAGATATACCAATGGAGGACAGGGAAGAACTTCCGGACCCATGGATATTATTTACGGACGGATCATCGTGCATAGACGGTTCTGGAGCCGGCTTAATAATTACAAATCCGGATGGGACGGAATTCACATATGCTCTAAGGTTCAGGTTCAATGCTACCAACAATGAGGCAGAATACGAAGCCTTGATAGCTGGTCTCCGGATAGCCAGGAAAATGGGAATGCAAAATCTTCAAGCAAATGTAGACTCCAAACTCGTAGCCAATTAAGTAAATAGAGTTTACGTAGCAAAAGAGTCAAGCATGATCAAATATTTAGAGAAGGTAAAAAATCTCGCTAGCACTTTTAAAGAATTCTCCATCAAACAAGTGCCCAGAGGAGAAAACAAAAAAGCAGACACGCTAAGCAAAATAGCATCCACCAGTTTCGCCCACCTAAGCAAGCAAGTACTTGTGGAGGAACTCAAGGAAAAATCAATAGACGAAAAGGAAGTACTAACGGTAATAGAAGAGGAGGAGCACACATGGATGACCCCAATCTATGAATACGTAACGGAAGAAATTCTCCCAGAGGAAAAAAGGAAGGCAAGGGCTATACGCCACAAGGCAGGAAGGTATGCCGTGGCAAACGGAATACTATATAAAAATTCCTTCCTCGAGCTATGGTTGCGATGCGTTGGACCGCTGTAGGCAAACTACGTTTTGAGAGAAATCCATAAAGGATCATGCAGTATGCAATCCAGACCAAGATCCGTGGTGGCAAAAGCCTTAAGATCAGGGTACTACTGGCCAACTATGCACACGGGTGCTAGAAACTTGATAAGAGAATGCAGTGGCTGCCAGGTCCACCGTTCCGTGCCAAGGAAACCACAGGAGAAGTTAACATCCATCATATCTCCGTGGTCATTTTATAAATAGGGAATTGACATAGCCGGACCTTTTTCGGAAGGACCCGGCAAAGTCAAGTTCCTGATAGTAGCAATGGATTACTTCACCAAATGGATAGATGCAAAACTTGTGGCAACCATAACAGGAGCCCAAGTTAAGAAGTTCGTATGGGACAACATAGTGTGCAGATTTGGTCTCCCAGGAAAAATAATATCTGACAACGGAAAACAATTCAGGGATAACCCATTTAAGGACTGGTGTGAAAATCTATGCATCCGCCAATGTTTTGCCTTTGTTAAACATCCGCAAGCCAACAGCTTGGTAGAAAGGGCAAACAGGAGTTTGGGCGAAGGAATCAAGCCACGGTTGGAAGAAAGGAGCAAAAATTGGTTGGAAGAGGTATCACATGTCATATGGGCGCATCGTACTATGATCAAATCAAGCAATGAAGAAACATTATTCTTATTGACATACGGAGCGGAGACAGTGATTCCTGTGGAGATTGGCATGCCAACCTTGAGAACTGCGGAAGTCGATATGATAAAAAACAATGAAGCTCTGGGAATCAATTTAGACCTTTTGGAAGAAAAAAGAGACCAGGCAGCAATTCAGGAAGCAAGAAGCAAACCAAGATGGAGAAATACTATAATGCCAGGGTTCGAAGCACAAGCTTCCGTCTGGGATACCTCCTCTACCGGAACAACGAAGCAAGCCACGCGAAAGACGGAGGCAAGCTTGGACCTAAGTGGGAGGGACCATATGAAGTTACGGAAGCATTGGGCAAAGGAGCATACAAGCTTAGAGACCGCAACGGAAATTCCCTTCCGCAAACATGGAATGTCTGCAACCTTAAGAAATGTTATATGCATGAAATGTAAGCACCTCCCGTAGAGCAAAGCAGAAGAGAGGGCACTGCTCGAATTTTATTTATTGTAATATATTTAAGTTTTAATGAATGAAAAAGTGAAGCCTAGCTACCTTCACAAGTTTTTACTTTTTACTTTGAGTTTCTTGTTTAAATTTCCTTTATTACAAAGTTATTTAAATATTACATGAACTGGTAAGACACGCACGCCAAGGGGGTACGACCCCGCAAACATTATCCCGAATAATAAAGGAATGAGTAACCTAACAATCAACTCAAGTACATAAGAGGTATTGAAAGCCCAGTACTGGAAAAATGACCCGCAAGCATTTTAACTAAGACTATCATCACGAACGTAAAACAGTAATAGTAAAAGATAGCAATCAATACATAAATTTGCTAAGTATTGGATAAGTAGACATCAGTGTCTAAACTAACAGTCATAAACATGACAAAACACACAAATTGTTAGAGTACGAATACCGCCACAAAAAGGCCACACGCGGCCACGGTAGGAAAAAGAGATAAGAACTAATCATGTACCAACGAGCAACAAACAGAACTACTCCGAAGAGGTGCTTAATTCTTCCTTCTCAAAAGTCACGGGCGGAGGATCTTCGCTATGCGGCTCCGCATCTAAAACTTGGTTAATGACAACTGAGCTAGGAGGGATGATAACAGAAGAAGCAAAGGTTGTTGAAAGGGTAGTAATAGGGGTAGCGGAAGTATTGGCCTCGCCAGTTAAGCTTTTTGAAGACAAAGGCTCTACAAAAGAAGTCATAACATCTGTAAGTGACAAGCGTTTCTCCTTGGCTTCTTCCCTAAACCTTTGCACCAGAAGACTAACGATCTCGAGAGAGGAAGACAAGGAACTCTTTGCAAAGACTACATTATCTTCCGGTCTGTGGATGGGAAGCATGAGTTATGCCGAAGAGGGCTGCATGTCCTTCGCCCCAGGGATCTTCGCCAAAACGCCCTCCAAACAGAGAGAATCCATAAGATCAACAATGCTTGCGTCCTTCTTGGATTCCAATTCAGACAGCAGAGAAAAGTCAACAACACTAAGAGTGTTCACAACATCAACATACTTTTCTTCCGTAGAAGGATCGTAAGCATCGACCACGGACAGATCTCTTCCAGCTTTCTCATGGTCAATTCCCGCTTTTAACCCATCCTGAATACCTTTATTACCCGTGCAGCCGATGGCCTGTCCCAAAGCCTGAAGGTACTCAGGAGACTGCAAGCACTTAAGAATAACAAGCTTGAGCCCATGGGATAAGAACAATCGTCGTTCGGATATGGTGGTCAGAAAGTGGGGATAAAATTCTTCATCAAGGTGAATGGCCATCTCTGACAATTGAGCATCTAACTCCGCCACCCTGTCACCCAGAGCCTTGGCTTGCTCATCCTGTAAGGCCTCAATACGCTCCCTAAAAAGCTCGAAGGCAGACTCCAGTGAGCTTTTTCTACGGAAGCATAAAAGGATGAAAAGTGTTAGTCACAAAAACAAAGGCAAAGCATGATCAAGGATATAAAAAAAAACTTGCGGATACCTGAGCAGCAAGACAATCCCTCTCAGATTCCAAGGAAGACACATTAGAATTGAGCTCGTCACGTGAAAACTGGAAGCCGGATAGATCAGCAGTAAGCTTGGTAACCTGAAAAGAAAGGGACGCCGGCTCGGCTTCCTTAGAAATAGTTACAGACTCAAGAATAGCAACCCTCTCAGACAAAACATTTCTTTCTCCCTCAAATCCCTCAGCTCATTACTCTTGGCAGCATCCGCAGCTTCAACTACGAATAGTTGGCTGCGGAGAGAGATGGCTTTAGCAGCCTCAACCTCTGTCAAAGATAACAAAGACTTCAGGTGAGCGATTTCCGCATCTTTTTCTGAAAGAATAGCAGTTTGTTTAGCATACTTGTCTTCAAGCTCACCTTTCTTCTCCAAAGTATTCTCCGCCCGTATCCTTACCTCCGCCCCCGGACACACCTGCCGTGCGGCCCCAACATTGAATTCAGAATAAAGATGATCATAATCCATGGCACACAGTTGTGTAAATAGAGCAGGAGGGGCAAGACGATCCGTTAAATCCCGCCAGACATATGGATCATCCAGAATGGAATCATTAATCACTTTCCATCTAGGGACATAGACGCGATGCATGGTTTCAGTGTCAAGATTCTGGGAAGCATAAAAAGAGTTTGACGAAAAGGAAGGCTTCTTTAACTTTGAAATGCTGACTGCATCCGCGTTCACCCCACCAGCGGATCCAGAGTCTCCAATGTTTTCAAAACCTTTAGATACGTCTTTTGCCTTCGAACCAACGGCGACATCAGTGTCAATAGTAGTGGTAACAGCCACCGTCACTACTGGAGCACCCGCAACAGGAGACATGACAAAAGAAGTGGCCTCAGAATGTGAACCTGAATGATGAGAACTATTCGAAGATACAACATACCTCACATGGGGAGGATGAGTCCGTAATTTAAGACCGGATACGGAGTCCACAAGCCCAACATCTGGTATAGAGGCCACGAAAGTAGCAATGAGAGGCTCAGTAACATCACTTGGAATACCAGAACCCTCTGGAATCATGCCACGAAGGACAGCAAGAGATTTCCCATTGGTATTAGGAGGTAAGGACTAATAATCATCCCTTAATTTCTTGGGAGAAAGAGTGGAGCCGCTAGTATCCCCGGTTACTTTTCTCTTCCGCTTCTTCTTGGGTTTCTCAACAATAACCTCTGAAGCATCCTTAGCAATAGCTTCCTCCAGAACATTATCATCCTTTTCAACAGAATGCTCCTGCCCAGCATCATTTCCCTCATCAAACAGCCGATTGATGTTATCACTGCTGTCTCCCGAGGCAACGGTAGCGGGAGAATCCAATGCAACAGTACGACCCTCAGTCATCTTCATCAATTTAACCTCCTTCTCCGCAAGATTCCTCTCCCCCACCCGTACCTTGGTGGGATCGGAGTGGCGGATAAATGCAAACAGATCCATCTCTGCAAACATAGCAAAAAGGCGTCAGGAATAATAATCAAACAATAAAATATAAGAAACAAAAACAAGATATACGCACCCTCTTCACCATCCCAAAAAGTTGGATAACAGTTCTCATCCAGCGTATAATAAATGCTTATACCAACCCAGCATAAGAAAGGTTCCGGAAACTTCCAGAACGAAGCAGTATGAGTACGTAAAAAGTCGCACGCTTTCGTATCATATCGAGAAAGCTTGGGAGGAGGGTCTTTACTTAAAATCTTGCTTTTTAGAGATACGAAAAGGGGAAAGGCGGTAGAACCAACCTAGAAAAAATGACCGTTCCAGTTCTTTACAGAATCTAATGGCTTGCTATGACAAACAGGAGCCGCGTTAGAATGTTTGATAAATAACATCCATCCTTTGGTATAAGAGCTAGTATAGAACGCACGGAAGCAATTAATAGAAGGCTGAAATCCGTGAACGCGACATAAAATCTCAAAATGAGAAACTTTGGCCGCCCCGAACACGGATAGTTGGGAAAGATGAATACGAAAATGGTGAAGAATATCCACAAGAAATTGATATAGAGGAATCCGATAGTTAGCAAAATCAAAAAATCGAGTATATACGCCAATCTTGCCATCAGGACTTTGTAAAATATTTTTGTCCGGACCAGGAAGTAAAGGATGAACACAAGCAGGTATATGATATTTGGTACACAGTGCATCTAACGCTTTCTGATTCAACTTAGACTTAATATCACGAATAGTTCCCATCGTGATGTATAAGAAAGGAAAGAAAACATAACCTGGTAGCCTAAAGAAAGATGAAGCAGTAGAAAACGTGGAAACTGGTAGGCAAAAGCTCAAAATTTTTGACAATGGTGGCAATTCGTGAAGAAGAATAAAACGGAAACAATAAAAACAAAGGGGTATTTATACCCTTGGCATAGTAAATGCACGGGGCAGTAAGATGATGACACGTGTAATGTATTGAGCCAACCAACGGATGAGATTTAAAATAAGTAAATATGATGCCAGTTGGATAACTGACATCAAGTCATGTCAATCAGAAAACGAAAGGTCAGGGTGAATACACGTCACCCAAACCCTACCTAACTAATTAGCAAAAGTCACGGAAAAGCCACTAGTAACGGAAGTAAAAGTCTCGCGACACTACAAAAGTCTAGCAAGCTACACCGCACGCGTTAAAGTACCGCAAGCAATGAGCCTACTAGAATGGAGAGACTTGATGACGTATAATAGGCATACCAAGCCTCTGGGCCTGGGCTGTATTATTACAATGGGCTCCGGGCCCAACTAAACAAATAAGCAGGCCAAAACTAAGCCCAGGATCGCGCTGGCACGACCCGGTCATAGCAAGACGGACGCGGATCGGTTTGGGACGCTTCCACATACCACCCACGGAAGGGATTCCGTGTCCGCAGTCACGATTATCGCGGATCATTGCCCGACAAGGGTCCCACTCTGACCACTACAACTATAAGCGAAATACTAGGAAACCCTAGTACTGGGTTTCCCTATAAATAGGAGTCATCTGACACACCACAAGGTACACATTCTTTCTGACATTCTCTGTCACACATATATTATTTGACAACATGAATTCTTACTCTTGTTTCGGAGTCCAATCGTGAGGTCCGTCCCCACGATAAGACTAACGGGTTTTCCTCATTTATGCAGGAATCCACATCCCTTACTTGCTCTAGTAAAAGATCCAACCCACTAAAAGCTCATCGCCCAGTCCGCTCTTTGATCTACACCCTAACACGCATTTTGTACTAACACATAATGTGAAAATATTTCACCTTTGATGACATATCACCGTCTAAATGCGAGAAAGTATTAGATGGTTAGGTTATTCTAGTTAGCTGAGGGTTTTCATTTTTATGAAATTGTTTAACCAATGTCTTTATTCTACTGCACAAACATCATTAGAGATGTAAGATCTTTATAGAGCTCAACATCTATTGCATCGTTCCGCCGGCTCTTCTGAATTGAGAAAAACAACTGTTGTTTAACTTCTATGTCAAGTTTATCAAAAGAAACACCGCTTAAATACTCTTCCAAACTCTTTGTGGCGAACGCGGTAACCAAATGCAACCCTATAAATCATTTTTTCGTGTTGATTTCTTGCCACAACAGTGTCTTGAAGAGGGATCATGGAAAAACACGAGGAAGTCACAACTTGTTTGGAAGAGGATTTAAGCGGTATTTCTTTTGATAAACTTGACATACCAGATGAAGTTAAACAACAGGTTAAGCTTGTTTTTCTCAATTCAGAAGCGTAAGAACCGATGCAAGCTCTATAAAGATCTTACATCCCTATACAAGAATGATGTGTTGGTGATTTTAGTGTCATCAACGGCCATTTAGGTAATGACGATTTACTAGAGACAAATGAGATTTCATACTTAGCTTGGATACGAGTTAGGGAAGTGTGGAGTACACACCCGTTGAGTTAATATGTTTTTGACCATGGCAAAAATGCAGAGATCGGTACTAAGTTGGTTTATCCATTGGCAGTACTAAGTAGTTAGTACTGCTAGCACTAAGTGCTGGCAGTACTAAGTTGGTTTACTACAGGCAGTACTATGTATTTTCCACTGGCAGTACTAAGTAGTTAGTACTGCTAGCACTAAGTAGTTAGTACTGCTAGCCGTGTAACTGTTGAAAAACAGTTGTGAAAGTTGGTTTTAACCAACTTTAACTGCTTAACTGTCATCTAGAATCTGTTTTATAAACAGATTCATTAGTCTCATTAAATAGAATGAAAATACACATACAATTCCTTCATTGTTCTTGATTTATGATTCTTGTGCCTAGAACATAAATTGCTATACTCCTTATATTATCCCGATAGAGATTTCGTGCAACCCAGGCATTGATAAGGGTCGAAATACTTTATACGGAAAGTGGACTTTTACACGATATAAGCGAGTTATCCAGGATTATCACACACACCCTAATTAACTAACAAACGTATAAAGTATTTGTTGTGATCATGGCTGGAAATACGGTGAAGGAGATGACTACGAATTTTGGGAAACTGGACAAGTTTGAGGGGCATGACTTTAGACGATGGCAGAAGAAGATGCACTTCTTGTTGACAACGTTGAAGGTGGTTTATGTGTTGACTACACCGATGCCGGAATTGTTGGAAGATGCAACAGTGGAAGCGATAAGGATAAGAGCAAAGTGGGAGAACGATGACTACATATGCAGGGGACACATATTGAATGGTATGTCTGATTCTCTCTTTGATGTATATACGAATGTTGAATCGGCTAAGGAGTTATGGGATTCACTTGAATCCAAGTACATGGCAGAGGATTCTTCTAGTAAGAAATTCCTTGTTAGTAATTTTAACAATTACAAGATGGTCGATTCTAGACCGGTCATGGAACAATACAATGAACTCCTTAGGATCCTTGGACAATACACACAACATGGCTTGAAAATGGATGAATCCATTTCTGTTTCAAGTATAATTGATAAGTTGCCTCCTTCCTGGAAGGATTTCAAACATACTTTGAAACATGGTAAAGACGATTTGTCTTTGGTCCAACTTGGTAGTCACTTGCGTATAGAGGAATCTCTAAGGGCGCAAGACAGTGACAAGGGCAAGGGTAAAGAAGTTGCTGGACCTTCTGTGAACATGGCAGAAGAGGGTAAAAATAAGAACAACAAACAAAACAAAGGAAAGAAACGTGATTTCAAAGAACACGGTAGTGGTTCGGGTTCCAACAAGAAACCTAAGTTGGAATGTTGGAAGTGTGGTAAGACTGGTCACTTCAAGAGGGATTGCCGTAGTGGTAATAAGAAGAACGCAAATGCTGGTGGTTCGGGAAAAGGGTCTAAGGACCATTCCCAAGACCAAGGTCAGAATTTAGTGCCTGTTTGGAACAGATTTATTAAATATTCTGTTTCACTAATTTCTGAAGCATTTTATGTGCAGGTTGATGCAATTGCGTGGTGGATTGATTCTATAAGCGAGTTATCCGGGATAGATGAAGACATTGGTTAAACAACTTCATCAAAATGAAAAACTTCATTTAACTGGAATAACCTAGCCATCTAATAGAAAGAACTATTGAAATGCTAACTTGGTGCAGAAGTAGAGTATTATACAAAAGGTTACTTACCCGACTTTAAGGACGCCTCCGGCATTGGTATCACAGACTTGCGCATATCACCAACTTCATATACAACAATCATACCAATCTCGGAGATGATGATGGTTGAATCTGAAGTTGGTGATATTCCCAAGACTGTGATACCAGTCCCGGAGGCGTCCTTGAAGTCGGGTAAGGAATCTTTTGATGACTGTATCAATGGTATCAAATTGTAGTTCAAGAGTACACCAAGTTAGCATTTCGATACTTCTTACTCGCTATTGGATGGTGGTATGTCATCAAAGGTGAAATATTGTTTAATGTCACATTTCGGAAATTTTACAGGGTTTTCTTAGTTTCGGTTCGCTTCATACTTTATACTCCTAGGTATAATCATGTTTTTATATACTTATATCTAACTTCCCTTTTGAATTTAATCATCATTTCACATGCATACTATGTTTGTGGAAATTACCTCATTACATCACTAAATGAGAATCATAATTAGTTTATCATTAAACTTATGGGTGTTTGGGATTACGTTTTTAAAGCAGATTATGCGTTTAGTGTTTTGTCCCTAAAAATCGCAGATAGTCACCAATTTGTCTCTAAAACATCCCTACCATTGACACTTGGTAGATACGGACATGAAAATATGATCTTCTTATGCTAGTTTTTAGGATAGACATGAACTTAAGATATAGAATGAGGCGTTTTTCTATCTTCTTTGTGTGTGAACATTCTGTAGTTACCAAAAATGTATGAAATTAAATTTGTGATATTAATAATAAAGGCTTCATTTCTTTTGTAAAGCGTTTGTTCTCTGTTTTTGGTGAGATACACAATCAATGTTGTAACTGATGTAAACCATGGCAATTGCTTTAACACATAAGCGGAGAGAGTCACATAAGTTGTGCAACATTTGTTTTACAATTTGAGTGAAAATTAATGTTTAAGGTAATGTCTGTGCCTGTTTTAATACATACATCCAGATAGGTTACCGTTGTCTACTAATAAAACTCAAGTCGCTGTGCCTGGTCTATATCTGTGGGATGTGAACAAATTATCTCAAAATTTCATCTGTGGCGTTGTTACAAATGTATATGATATTGTACCTTGATACTGCACTATTTTTAGTTTTTCTGTATGATTACCTTAGCCGGTATTTGGTGCACCACAAATACTAGTTTTACTTAATGTAACATTATTAGTAAAGTCACATGATAATTAAAAGCATTCATTACCTTGGTCTCAAATATATGTCGTTAGTTTTACTGAAAATGTTGACGAGGATGCTAGTCATAGCAGATTCTGTTAGATTACAAAATATCAGCATGGAGTGTCTTAATATCCTTTTTGATGTCTTTTATCTGCATGATAAACCTTACAGCGACTTAGTTGTTGCCTACATAACCTCCTATTCGACATTCCAGAAAAGGAAAATTACCCCTCCCCCCTCGGTATCTAAATGTGTACCTTAACCGTTGGATTAAGTTGTTAATCAACGGCCATACGTTAATCCACCTATTAGCCTCAAGTTACAAATATAGCCGCCAGGGTGATCCCATTTTACAGGGCACTTTATTTATTACTGATGTCATCAAACACACCATCCTTTGAGAATTTTGTTTCTGGCATGGATTTATACAGTGACGCTTCATTTGATCCAAACATGTCTAGTTTTTCTTTTATGTCTTAAGTTTGTTTTTTACTGGTTTTGCATGGTTTGGCACATTGCACATTAAAACCGCAAGTCTGGGAATGTTTGAACATACTCCACTTCTGTTTATGCGACATTCTTTAGGGGATAATTAATCTGATTATCATAGGTGTAAAACTGTAAATACAATTACTTATGTACCTGTTTTTAGTATTCTACACTGTCGTTCTTATGTCATAAGAATATTTTACTTTGGATATTATATCTTTTAGTTTCTTACATAACAAAAAAATTCCAAAACACTTGAACAACTTACTATTGCAACTTTAAACATCAAAAGTGCATCTATATGATTCTAGTTACTCAATATCACGTAATCACTTCCAAAACGTGCACCCAAACACCCCCTTCATAAAGTTTAAGTTTGAGTAAAAATCTCTGTCTTCAGGTTGCTACTGCGGCTAGTGAAGCTGTTTGGAGACAAAGACTGGGCCCGCATAGCTGCGCGCTTCCCTCAGAAGATCCGGAAGCAATGCAGAGATAGATGGCTAAACTATTTGACTCCAAATATCATCGTACTGCTTCTATATCTATTATTATTATCAACTAAATATAACCTCAATTATTATTATTTATTCCGATATCCTACACTTTTTTTTGCAGAAAAAGGCATGGTCTGAGGAGGAGGATAAGCTACTGATTGCAGTACACAAAGAATTTGGAAACAAATGGACATATATTGCGAAATATATGCCTGGAAGAACTGAAAATAGCATCAAGAACCATTGGAACGGCACCAAAAGGAAGATGTTACGATCCACCAACAGGCGTAAAAAGACTGAAGACTATCACTCCCTTTTAAAAGATTACATCACAAGTGTCTGTACTTCATCATCATCTAATCGTCAAACCAATATTCAAACTGGTCCTCTGAAGCAGGCAGAAAGCTTTGCAATCGACACTCTGAATGATCAATCAGTGACGAGCTTGAATCTCAGTTCTTCATCTTCTACTAGTTTTGGGGTCAGTTATAAGCCTTGTGAGTTGGTGGTCAACAAGACCGACTTTGATTTTGATTTTGGTGATATTGATACTAATTTTGATGACGTGACACCTCACTCAACTGAGCAACTGGAGTTTGATCAGATGAACGATACATTTTTTATGGATATGGTGAATTTCGACATCAAGTTTTAGGTAACTTCTTATGCTTTGCATTCTGTTAGACTTATGAACTATTTGTAAATCAAATAGTTATAGGAAGTTGGAAGATATTAAACTTGTGTTGTTGTTTGTATCGATTTATTTTTGCAAGTACTTGGTCAAAGGTTTTGGATTTTAATCTTATTGATGTTGTAATTGTTTTTACAGAGAGACTTGTTTAGTATTTTCTGGAGTCGATAACCTTAATAAGTATCATGTAACTCCACAGACTCGTGTTATCATTTAACACCATATATGATTGGTCTGTCGATACAGTGGTTATGCTCCCTTTGATGAATGAAACTTGAATTTTTCTTTTTATGTTGTGTGACTTATTTTTGTTGCTGAATTGCATGTTTACTTCTAGTCTCATTACACAGTACAAATTTCATCCATTGGATATGATTGGTTTGTTGGTACATTCGCATGCTTTGTCTGTCACATCATAATTGTGTTTCTAAGAGCACCGGGTGCACTAACTCCCACCCCTCGTTAGATCTGCATAGCACCCCTTTTGCCTTAAGCCAAAGGCATGTTACTGCACCGTTCCCTCCCTCGCTAAAGTGCAAGTGAAAAAACTGGCGTTCGCCGAATAGAGTTTTTGTGTGTGTTTTCTTTTAGTTGATTTTTGTGTTGGGTTTGTGTTTTGATTGGGTATGGTGGGTCTCAAAAGTATGGTTTTTGTTTAAGTTGCTAGGAGGGTGTCTTTTACAGTGTGGGGTTTTGGCTTACACCGTCAAATTTATTTTTCAAAGTAAAAAGATGGTGAGTAAAGAGAAGTAGAGAAAAATGAGGTGATGAAAAAAAGTATACAAAAATATTTGTGTTCTTGAGTTAAATTGAAAATGAAAGAAAGTAAAAGAAACTTGTTTTTTCATGTTCTCAAGTTGGAGGGGAAATGAAAGAAAGTTTACGTAGTGATGTGCTGTCGTGTAGGTTGTATTTATTAAGGGAGATGATTTGCACACTCCAAAAAGTGATTGGCACACTCAAAATGTGTGCGTCATGACTATTACACCCTTAATATTTGCACACTCACTAAAACAACATTTTAACAGGCAGTGTACCTGGTCAAGATGGAGTTTCGTGTGGTAAGTAGGAGTGTGAATCACTTAAGAGCGATTCGTTAACACTTATATTCTATAAGTATTTTATTCTAATTAATTAGTCTAGTTAATTCTATGTTATTTCTAATTAATGTTAAACCTAGTTCTATTGATAAAGGAAGGGGGGTTCAGCTGAGAGACTGGCACAAGTTTGGTGGTGACTTAAATCAATTCAATACACAATAATCAAGCAAGAAGATAATCAGAAGATAAAAGAGCGGTATAAGCCAAATGATATAAAACTGTATTAGCCATATTAAATCCGATTAAATGTTGGTTTGTTTGTTTAATGCAATGAGTGCTTATCTCGAGGCGGCATATCATTCTTAAGACTTAGGCGAGACTTCTTCCTATGACCTAGACACGTTGAATCCTGTCACAATTAACGCATTCGCATAAAGCATCCTTTAGTATAATTATAATCTATCTTAGAGATTAAAGCAATTGTGATCTTGTTAAACCCTAGCTAATCGGGACTTTACCCACTTACTATTTGACGGTATTTTATATACTAGTAGTCCACTGTCCAAGTCTTTACCAATTGATTAAGAACGTACTCGTTGCGTCGAAGGGTCACCTGCCAGTCCAACTAAGCTCACTGATCTAAAGGTAAAGATATGACATTATTTGTGATCCTATTGGTCCAGATATATAAAACACGATATGGAGAGCTATCTCAGTATCTAGATCACTTGGCCAGTCTCACTAGACCCAGTTGAATGATAGGTCGCATATTCAAGCACATAGACAAGTATGAGGTGATAAACATAATTAAACAATCAACGATAAATTAAGCAATCGAGATTAAACAAACCAAACATTGAATCTTCATTAAGATGGCTAATACCCGAGGGTATTAGCCCATAACCATTGTAATAATACAAATATAATCAAACAACCAAGGTAAACTAACCGAGTTAACGAACAATACCAAAAATGAATGATTACAAGAGTATAGGAATTACACGGTGTCTTCTATGGAATTAGTATCGATGCTTGACCTTGGCTGCTCTTCGTCTCTTCAGAAAATTGACTTTTATGTTTATGGTATAGAGAATATGATTAAGCACACCGAAAACTCGTTTTTGAGTCTTCTATTTATAGTCTCTGAAATTGAGTGGATACACCGTATTGAATGAGGTCAATACGGCGTATTGGGGTGTATTCCTTGGAGTGCGCGCTACGTTCACAATCAATCAATAATAATTATATTTAATTACATTTAATGCAGGATCTTTGATTGTTTGACCAGATCGATACGACATATGTAGTTTAGCAGGATACGCCGTATTGGGTATTGAACAAACGCGTTTTCTTGTGAAGTCCAGGCGCTGCTACGTCGTATCTTCTTTGCTGGATACGGCGTATGTAGTCTGAAATAAGTAATCTTTAAATATCATCGTTTAAGCTCCAAAATGTGCGCCTTTTAGCTTATCTTCACAATGTACTCCATAATTACCGCAATTAACAACTTTAAGCAATTAAGTAACAATTCTTGCAATAATTATATAAAAGTGGGTAATTTATTTGGGATAAATGATGTTATAAAAGTAACGTTATTTGATGTCATCAAATATCCCTCACTTGAATCCTACTTGTCCTCAAGTAGACTTTAGTAATTTATTGAAAATGTATCCCAACCGAAGTTAAGGATTTTTCCTTTAAGCATTCTTTCATTAAATTACCTGTACAGAACCAAGCACCTCACAAACTATGGGAAATGAAAACACTCAGATCACTAAACTAATATAGGGTGTAACATTTAATGGGTACGCTCAATTGCTCGGTCGTGATTAGTTTTCTATCATATGCTTGGCAAGGATACACATCTCCACCACTAGAGCTAAGGAGTAACAAGTCAAAAAGTAAATTGGGTTAATAGGCTTATAAGGGTTGATCATTCTAACAATCTTTCACCAAAAGTACCACACCAACAAGGCAGCTGAATCACACATACATGGCCGTAACGACGGAATAGACATGTATAATTCGATCACATCCTTATTCGAGTTTAACCAAGGGTTAGGACGTAGAATGATATAGGGTATGAATCTTCTAACTTTCACCAAAAGTAATAAACCAACAAGGTGGCTGAGTCACGCATACATGGCCGTAACGACAGAATAGACATGTATGACTCGATCTCATCCTCGTTCGAGTAAAACCTAAGGTTAATTATTAGGAAAAGAAAGTAAATTGTTGTTAAATAAAATTCACAAAACAAATAGATTAAGCCTGAACAAATAAGGTATATAGTTGCTAGTAACTTTCCTTGACCATTCCATGATAAAGACTCAGAAATATATACAAATGTCTCGATCATAGAATGACAAAGACAACCTAAGTTGGCGTTCCCATAACGGTCAACTTCCCAATCATTCCTATTTATACATACTTTTACAAGGAAAGTGGTGATATCGACCACTTTATACAAAACTATACATCGTTGATTTTTACCACATATCAACGAATAATCAATCCACCAAGTAATTTATCGGTTTAAGTTCAATGAACCGATTATCAAACTTTCCTTCTATTTTTTGCTTCAATTTTCTATTTTTCTATTTTTTATTATTTTTTATTATTTTTTTCATAACATAACAATACGAATCTCGGCGTAATTTCGTCGTCTTCACCATCATAATTCATCTGGATAATTTTTCTTTAAACACTTCATCTTCGGACATAGAACATAATTGCGAAAGTAGCAAAATACACGAGCTACATACTTTTACATTCCCATTGCATTGTGCAATTTCCCGACCTAACCAGAGATAGAAAATTTCACGTTGACACATGAACTACAAAACTTTACACAAAAGCAACTTTGATTAATAGGCTTAATCTATAGGGTAGGCTAAGGTGTAAAGGTGTAACGAAATAGACATTTGGTATGAAAAAGATAGGAATGGCTCAACAGATTTTTCTAGGGTATCTTACTCTTAAAGTGAGAGTAAACAAAGGGTTATACGGGGGTTAAATAACCAGTGTGGTTAGTTAATATCACATCATATAGGCTTTTTGGTGTATTCCTAAATTTTTTCCAGTTAAACAGGTTACTCCATCTAAGTCCATAATACTCATTATTGTAGTCTCGAGTGATATACCAAGCCAAGTTCTAAAGTCCACTACATCACCGACACACTCATAATTTTGTGGAATTTTTGGTAAACGTTTGGAAACGGAATAAGCTTAATTCTTACAATTTGACATTAAGGGTTATTTGTGCGCGAGATAATGTAACTAGTAATTTTTACAAAAGTATGCTATTTTTTTTAAATTTGGCATATTTTAAGCATATAGCATATTATTTGTAAAAAGAAGGACAATTAGGCGTTCTAATTCTCCATCCCCCCACTTAAGTTATACAACATCTTCGTTGTATAGATAAAACAATTAAAAAATGGGAAATAGAATTAGAACGAGGAACTCTCCTGATATTTTGCTCGAGATGATTCTCCAATTTGAGTTCTTGAGCAGAAGTGTGTTGAAGAGGCGTCAGAATCCCCGTATGAGTTCAACACATATCTTTTTCAGAGTATACCATCACCAATTCGTCGATTTCTTTACAGCAAGGTCCTGCATAAAAGTTTAGAAGACAAAACGTGCAATTCCTATCTCGGTTTTATGATGGTTACAATGCAGAAAAATAAACACACATACTGTACAGGGGGTCAATACGCCGTATCCCAAACCCAAGGATACGCCGTATTGCATCCTATAAAAACAAATGTTTTAAAGTTGCAGGAATTTAAATACAGAAAATAAAATTTGATAACGTCCAGACAGATCCATACGTCGTATCCAAAGGGGTACGATACGCCGTATGGGCTGTCTGGGAAGACAGACTCGACAAACAATTTAAAATAAACGAAAAACAATTAAAAACAGCCGAGTTGTACCTCAGTAAGCACTTTTCTTTCAGCTAGTCTTTAAGTTAGAATTTTTCTTTCTCTTCATCTTTGTTCATCATTTGGTAGGCTTCACGAGCCATTCGTGATTATTTTTGTTGAAGAGGTCGTGGTAGATGCTAGACATAGTCCCATGGGTTTTTCCCCAAGTGTCACATTTGCTTGGACTGATGGTAATATATTCTTCATCGGACCCTATTGAGTATCGTACGACACTGAATTCTTTAGAATTGCACAATTCATCTCGGTTGCTGAAGTCGCTCTTCATGGGAATAGGTATTTGAGGAGAATACTCATTACTTTCTTCAAAGTTGTAGAATCCATTCCCTTCTTGTGCATCCAAATAGGGTTTAAAAAACGAGTCGGAGCAGGAATTTTTGCGATTTTTGTTGTAGGGTTTATCGCATTCATCGTCACTTGGTTCGATGTTGCTTATTGATCCTTTATCAATGCATTCCCTTACATAAAAATCCCATAGTCCGTTCTTAGTGTTTCTATCCATGTTCCAATGATTTTTAAATTTCGATCCCAGCCAATTTAAAAATTCGAGATAATCGGTCCCGTTGTCCAAGTCATCTGGGAATTTACTATTACAAGCATGGGATTGTGGATAATATTTAAGAAAAAATTTCTCACCCAATTCGTTCCAAGTAGTGACTGTACCATCTATCTCATTATTCCACCATTCCTTTGCATCTCCACTAAGCGAGATTGGGAAAATGTGCAATCGAAGTTGATTTCGATCTACATTAGGAATTTTAATCCACTCTGATATCTCGAGTACTTTTGCCATGTGGTCGATGACGTCACCTTTATCAACTCCATTGAAGGTATTATCTTGTAATATTTTTAAAAATTCGTCAACGATCTTGAGTTTATCATTTAAGTTGGCATTATGTGTAGTATTATCTGAACCATGAAGGTCATCTTCAGAGGTCGGTTTTGTCATGGTTCCTGTTTTCGTCAAACGTTTCCTGAGTATAAAAACAAACAATAAGTAGGATGTGCCCTCAGGGGAGAGAACACAGAAAACAGGAAATCGAATACGAAAAATCAAGGTTGCTTATGTATCAGGTGATTGATACGCCGTATTCATTTAATTTTAATACGTTGTATGGATCTTCTGAGGGTCGGTACGTCGTATTGAGTTTGCAGAATACGTCGTATTGTTTGAAAGAACAGGATACGTTGTTTAGACTGCAGAAATCAATACGCTATATTTGGGTAGAAAGTTTGATACGTCGTATCCGACTGGTGGATACACCGTATCAGGTGTTAAAGCAGAACATAATACTTTGAAAACTATTAAATAATACGGAAATTTAAACAAACAATTAAACACACAATTAAACAAACAATCAAAATTAAATTATGCTAATTAAATTATTCTAAGCTAAGGGTTAAAAATACTAATAAGAATAAAGATTAAAACTTTTTCACTCCCTGACAGCGGTGCCAAAAACTTGATGTGTTGTCGTGTAGGTTATATTTATTGAATACCAAGTTTTAAATTTATATTTAGCCGACTTATCCTAAAACAACACTTTAACGGGCAGTGTATCCGATCAGATGGAGTTTCGTGGTAAGTAGAGTGTCAAACACTAATAGCGAGAAAGTTAACCTTATATTCTATCAGTATTTTATTCTAATTAATTAGTCTAATTAATTCTATGTTAAACATATGCTAAACCTAGCTCTATTGATAAAGAGGGGGGGTTCAGCCTGAGAGAATAGCACAGGTTTTATGGTGACTAAAATCAATTCAATACACAATAAGATAATCAGAAGATAAAAGAGCAGTTCAAGCCAAATGATAGAAAAATGTATTAGCCATATTAAATCCGATTAAATGCTGGTTTGTTTGTTTAGTGCAATGAGTGCTTATCTCGAGGTGGCATATATTCTTAAGACTTAGGCGGACTTCTTTCCTAATGACCTTGGACTCGTTTGAAATTCTGTCACAATTAACGCATCCGCATAAAGCATCCTTTAGTTTAATTAAAATCTATCTTAGGGATTAAAGCAATGGTGATCTTGTTAAACCCTAACCCATCGGAACTTTACCCACTTACTGCTTGACTGTATTTTATATACTGGTAGTCCATTGTCCAAGTCTTTACCAATTGATTAAGAACGTACTCGTTGGGTCAAAAGGTCACATGTCAGTCCAACTAAGCTCACTAATCTAAAGGTAAAGATAGGACATTATTTGTGATCCTATTGGTTCAGATATATAAAACACGATATGGAAAGCTATCCCAGTATCTAGATCACTTGGTCAGTCTTACTAGACCCAGTTGAATGATAGGTCGCATATTCAAGCACATAGACAAGTATGAAGTGATAAACATAATTAAACAATCAACGATAAATTGAGCAATCGAGATTAAACAAACCAAATATTGAATCTTCATTAAGATGGCTAATACTCGAGGGTATTAGCCCATAACCATTGTAATAATGCAAATATAATCAAACAACCAAGGTAAACTAACCGAGTTAACGAACGATACCAAAAATCAAATGATTACAAGAGTATAGGAATTACACGGTGTCTTCTATGGAATTAGTATCGATGATTGACCTTGGCTGCTCTTCGCCTCTTTAGAAAATCTACTTTTATGTTTATGGTATAGAGAATATGATTAAGCACACCGAAAACTCGTTTTTGAGTCTTCTATTTATAGTCTCTGAAATTGAGTGGATACGCCATATTGAATGAGGTCAATACGGAGTATTGAGATGTATTCCTTGAAGTGCGCGCTACGTTCACAATCAATTAGTAATAACTATCTTTAATCACATTTAATGCAAGATCTTTGATTGTTTGACCAGTTGGATACGGCGTATGTAGTTTAGCAGGATACGCCGTATTGGGTATTGAACAAACGCGTTTTCTTGTGAAGTCCAGGCGCTGATACGCCGTATCTTCTTTGCTGGATACGACGTATGTAGTCAGGAATAAGTAATCTTCAATATCATCGTTTAAGCTCCAAAATGTGCGACTTTTAGCTTGTCTTCATAATGTACTCCATAATTACTGCAATTAACAACTTTAAGCAATTAAGTAACAATTCTTGCAATAATTATATAAAAGTGGGTAATTTATTTGGGATAAATGATGATATAAAAGTAACGTTATTTGATATCATCACGTAGTTACAATAATGTCTTTCATATACACTTTATCATACAAATATTGAATTATGAGAGGGGTAATTGTGATATTTTATATTTCTCTATTTTTTGTTCTTTTACTTTCACTCTAAAATAAGGATTAAAGCTTTGAAAGAAAAAAAAACTCTATCTTTCACCCATTTTTTTCACACCTATTTTTTTCACTTTCTTTACTAGAAAAAACTTAAAAATAGGAGTTTTTTTTATATTTTATCATTTTCATTTTTTTCATTTTTTTCATCTTTTGACTCAACTTGAAAACATAATGTTAAGTTGATAGGAAGGTGTTTTTTGTATGTGTGAGTGAAAGTTAAGTGATAATCAGAACTCACACTTTGACTTAAATTACTACACCATAGTGTTATTAGTCATCTTTTGGTAAAAAAAATTAAGGCTGTTTAATATTTGATGACATGTAAACTCTAAAATAATTAAATTCCACGTATTTCATTCATGATCTCATGGATATTTCTTTTCTCATCCTGTGTTTTTTTTGTTAATTATGTCATGGATTTTAAATTAATCAAGGAAGTCATAAAAAACATAATCACATTTTGACTTCTCAAATATGAAGCATAGATGTTTAGGAAACAACCAATGCTATTTTATCATACGTTTTTGCAACGTTTTTTTTCACAATTAGAGCATCTACTATGGTAAATCATTTTATAAGGTTGATGATGTGTCATTTTAGACACTTTTTCAAGGCCATTTAATCCCCAAAATCATGCTAATATACTCTAAATACGCGCTAAATCATTTCTTCTTGTGATTTTAGCATTTTGGGAGCACTTGTGTGGTATATCTTATATCATAACACGGGTTCGATTCTTGGATCGGGCTAGTTTTTAGAGAGAGAAACAC